>JANPWX010000085.1:3625972-3770244 GCA_024734555.1 Trochalopteron elliotii | reverse complement strand
CATGTCCCTTTTCTCCATTCCTACTCATTTATATAGGCTGTAAGTTCTTGGCATGTTCCTATGAATCTACACAATGCCTTCTACAATATCATGTTGGTGGGGTCCTGTAGAGCCCTTTGTCAGAACATATAATATATGCTTGCAAACAAATGGTAATAAATTCTAATAGCAGTTAGTGCCGCATGAGCGTATCACAGAGGCAGATTGTTCTTTCATTACACTGAGAAAAAGAAACATTCAGTCAATCAACACAGCGAGTTCAAGGCCTGGCTATCAGCACTAATAATGTCACTTGTTGCCATACATAAGCAGAAACCTGTCAGAGAAGAAAAGGGTGAATAGCTACAACCCACCTCTAGAGCAACCCAACATGACACAGCCCACATAATTTTTCCATGTGAGATTTTCAGAGTGCTTTTATTTATTTATTTATTTATTTATTTATTTATTTATTTATTTAGGTCCCTGAGAATAACCACTGTTAAAATAAACCACAAAAGCCACAACCCTCATAGCTCTCATTTGCCTCCTGCAGTCTGATCACAGGAATAAAGTATGAGAGCGTGAAGCATCTCTCTAGTCAAGCTGAAAGAGAAGGAGCTGACAAGCCAGGGAAATGTTCTCCTGTAACCTTGAACTTGTATTCACTTCCCTCTGAAAACAAGATGTCTCAAGGCAGACAGAGGTGGAGGTGAAGTACTTCACAACATCAATACCATGTTATAAATACCTCAGAACTGTGGTAGCCTGAAGGTTTTGTGGGCTCCACGGAATTTAAAATCAACCTACCACAGAGGGTTTTTTTTAACAGTGAAAAAAAAATCCAAGTTCAGCTTGTTGCAATTATAAATCGCTGGAAAAAGAGGGCTGAACAAAGGAATAACTCCTGTTCAGTGATTCAGTACTTCAGCTGACAGAGAGCTGAGCCAATAATCCGGGTGATACTCTGGAGAACTAGGGTAGGACTGAGGAGCTAGACTCAATTCTTGGCACATCCACAAACTGTATAATACTGGACAAGCCAGCAAGTCTGATTTGTTCCTCAGTATATCCTTTCCGAAATGGACACACTCCTTCTGTACTTTACAACATAGTTTTGGGAATAAAAAATCTTTAAACTCTGCTACAAATGAGTTGCACAGACAGAAGGACTTCTCACTGCTCATGACACTCAGGCATCCTGTCAGTTATTGGATAGAGAGAAGGGAGATATGACCCCAGAACTTGGTCTCTCCATCCTTTACCTGCTCAGCACATTATATACATATATTATATAGTGCCTGGAAAACCAGGGTCATTTTGGAAATCTTGTGAGGAGTCTGTGTATAAAGGTAAATACACTTTCTGTAAGAGGTTGAGTCTCTTGGTATTTTTTTCCTCAGCTTTTCAGACCATCCTGAGATAAAAATGGTTAAAATAAATATAAATGAATACATAATTCCTCAACTTTGCTGTTAGGAAAAAGAGCAGAGAGAGAGAGAGAGAGAGAGAGATAAATAGATTTCAGAGAGCTCAGAAAACACAAAATTGGGTGAGAGGCATACAAAGGTAGGGAGGTAGCAAAAAATCTGAAAAATGTTCATGTCTCTGGTGGTGTGAGGAGCAGATGGGCTCCAGCAGCTTTGCTGCTTGGTTTCATTGCTGCTGGTGTACACAGAGCCGTTCCCCCAGTAGGGTTAGTAATTGAAGTCCAAGAGAAGAATAAAGCAGGATGGGTTCTAACAGAAAGCATCAGGAAAAAATAATGAAATAAAAATCATTTTATGCCTCACACCACAGTGGAGTTCATTACTGGCTTTTTTCCCAAGCAGGAGCAATGAGGATTACAAGGCTTGTTGGGGAAGAATGAAAAAAGACACAAAAAGGGTTTTGAAGACAAGTTTTGGAGACAAGTTGTATTTGGAAATGACATCATAAATCTTAGACACAGCATTCGAAAAGAGAGGAATGAGATGACAATTTTTTTTTCTCTACTGTGTAATTTAGTCAAATCTCTGCTGAAAAAAATAAGACAGAAACGTTGAAGGTAATAGGATCTTATTTTAAGATAAGGGAAATAGTACTCTGCATGTTCTTAGCTTTTTTCCAAAACTACTTTTAGACAGCAAAATTAGGTAAATTGAACCTTACCTACGGAACAAGACAGCAAAGTACAGCACTCATCCAGCCATTTAGCTATAATGTCCTTTTATATGTTCATAAATTCCTCCTGCTTTTATCATCATGACCTCAAAGAATGTTTCTTAAAATGTTATCTGATGGTATAACTTTAGAAGAAGTGCTTTCTAAACATAGGTCACAACAGGCATTTTCACAAGGGAAATGTAGTGAACAAGACACTTGTATGCTGAGGCTTTGTAGAATCCAGGAATGGGCACCAGAGCATTATCAGTGGCTGGTTGCCTTATTGCCATTCTCAAAGTATCTGGAACTGATCTAAAATTGAAACTTGGATTTTAGGACATTCATATATATTTTTATTTACCAGGGAAAGCAAGACAAGGCTAAGAATAAAAGCCAAAAGTGCTTTTTGTCTAATTTAGCTTCTTTAATAACGCTCCCTGGAAAATATGGGTTGATGTCTGTCTGCTGCTCCTATGACAGTGCTGAACAGAAGGCATGTGATGGGGAGATTGAGACAGGTGTCTAAAACAGACCTGCTGCAGATGAAGAGTGGTTAATAAGCAGGGTGCTAACATGCATCGCTCAGATCCATGTAATCAGACCAGACACATTATCGAAACCAGGATGAAGCTAAAGGCTTCACTTTTCTAGGCATCAAAAAAAAAAAAAAAAAAAAGAAAAAAAGATGTGTGAATGAGAATGTATGCACAAAATCAAAATACGTGCACCCCCCTGTTGACATGAAAGAGACTAATTAATTATCTAACTTGTCACATCCCCAGCTTGTCTGCATTCTGTCTCGCATGCACATTCTCACTCCATCAGACGTTGTTTTTTTTTCTGGGGATATAAAGCAAAATTTAAATTAAACACCTATTATGCTATGTCTGATATTAGTGATCACATAATTTTAAACACAATGAGAGAAGGTAAGAAACAAATATAGATTCAGAGGGGAAAAAAAACCCACGACAGAAACCCGAACCTATAGAAGGAAAAGTCAGGGAGATGTATAAAGTCTCACAAAAACACATAGGTGGAAACAGGGAAAACAAATAGGTGACATGAATGTGTACAGACACATGCACATATTCACAAATCTCTTTTTTGGGTTAATAATGCTTTACAGATGCATCTAATATTTCTGGTAAATGGCTACGCTCTATCAATTCTCTTTCTCTAAACTTCTAGACTATTCCTGAAAATAAACGGAGCATCAGGCAGCTGTCCTTCCTAGTTATTAATGTTTAACCATAAGCTGAAAATCAGTCACTTCTAAAAATATATAGGTAAACCTTTCCATTTATTTTAGCTCTGGAATTTCATTCTGATGTAGCTTTTTTTCCCTTATTTCATCAAATTTCTGTATTAATGTCCTTATCCTCTCCTTAGTTCATATCTTGCTCACTGTTTATTATGCTTTGTTGGAATTGTGTACAGCATCAGCATGGACATACAGCAGAACCAACAGCTTATATTTCCTAATGACTAATGTGCAAGGATTTGCTTTGAGATCAAATGAAACTGAGATAGAAATCAACCCAGGATTTGCTTTGCAAAATCCCAAACTTCCTTCTTCAACCCTTAGTTTGCACTCACTTCAGAACAAAAAGTATTTCTGTTTTTGTCACAGGCAAAGAGCATTTGCCTATATTAAAGTTAATAAATTTTGCACAGTTTTTTAAATAGAGAAACAGAAATTGCAGTGCAAATTCCAAGGAAATTAACTTGATATTTTCAAACTGCAAATAAAAATACAAATAAACACTCTTTACTTTAAACTTGTTATATAAAACAAGTCTTTTTAAAACAATATAAATGAAAAAGACCACCATAGAAAACTGAGATATATTATATAAGAAAAAAAAAGCAAAATATTTTCACAATAACCAATTTTTAACTATTTTTAAATGAGCTCTGATATTTCATATATCTCAAAAAGCAACTGTGGCTAGTCAAACTCTGAACAATTAATTTTGCTTCATAATTCCTGTCTCAAGTCAAATAATCTGAAGATGAAGTAAAATATGTGTCACAGAAAAATATTTTTTAAGGTTTCCAGAGGCAGGAGGTCCAATAACACATGATTTGACAGTTATTTTCTTGAATTGTTAAGAATGAGCACCTTTATTTCCACTTTGAATTTCCTGTTCTCCATCTTCCAGCCCCTGGTTCTGATTATACCCGTCTGTGAGATTAAACGTCTCAGCTAGATTTGGAAGTTGTCATCTCTTGTAAACATTCTCCCTGTTTTGATATACATGACTATGTCTGAAAATATCCTCTTTATCATCAAAAACGGATGAAGTATGATATAGCTCAAAGGCAAAACCAGATATCTTGGTTACAATTTTTCATAGTGTCTCCAGCTGAAGAAAATAACACAATTAAAAAAGAAAAAAAGGACAGAGAAAAAGTGAAGGTAAAAAGTTAGCCAAGAGTAAAAGGAATTGGAAAGAAAATTGTAAGCATGTCCAAAAAAAAGGAAAAAAAGCTTCAAACACAGGCATTGGTGCTCATTCCAGCATCCCTGCATGCTGCCCTGGCTGTCCCTGGCTGGCTGGCTGCCGTTTCCCTGCAGCATTCCAGGGGATGCTCAGCCCAGACTGGGAAGGGTAGTGATGCCATGAGGCAACTTCTGGCAGCCCCAAAGCCGACTCAAACTGTTGCCTCTCTTGCTCCAAGATTGCTCCCAACTGTGAAAAAATTTTATTCTGTGCCAGTGTGCTCCTTCAGGTTGACTTCTATCTTTCAAAACAAACTTTGAAATTCCCTGCTGAATGTCCAGCCAATACTTATTTATTTACTATGATGGGGTTTGGCAAACACACTGCAGACACTGTTGTCCATTTTATCTGTGTTCTTTCCCATTTTCCTCCTAACAGGGGTTGCTGCTCAGGCCATTTGCCAGGATATTTGGTTGAAGGGAGTGAGCACGCACCTGCATGTGGCCAGGTGTCATCTGCAGCCTGGCTGAGCACAGGTGGTCCATGGGCCTTTTGCCACATTAAAATACAGTTACAGTAGATATCTCTGTCTAGAGAATACTGATGTGTAGTCAAAGGGTATTAGTGGAGCATAATTAGGACAGAATTTGGCCTTCCTAATATCAGATGCCAAAAAATTATTTGGTTGTGTCTAGGCAGGACACATTTTATAGCTAATGGAGAGGAATCAGCATTACTGGAAGATGATCAATCTCAATTCTCCAAGAGAGTGATTTTAAGCTAGGAAATATTTCTCTCTGTCAACTCTGAAAGAAACCTATAAATACTTGCTTTGATTTGACCAAAAGCTGTTAAATATCTTAATTACTGAACAGTACTACAAGCTTGTGACCAAAGGTATTTAGAATTGTCTCCTGATTCTTTTTTCATCATCTGTTTTTTTAACATTCCTTTTTCATGAATTCCCAAGTTTTCTAGCTCTATTGAAAGAAACACTCTCAAAGACAGGGAAACAAGAAGGATTAGTAGGTTTGATCATGAGTAGGAATATCCTTGGAGGGAATATTCATCAAGGGGAGAAAAAAGATGGAACATAGTAGGTGGGTATTAATCATAAGGGGCTTGGACTGGAAAAGGGAGCTAAGTTTTTTTCTGGGAATAGCAGGGAGTGTCTCAGATGTGAGCTTCACCAGAGATCCAAACCAGGGATGGGGATCATACCACTGTCCAATTATCAGTAATAAATTTGCAGGATATGATGACTTTCCCTAATTTTCTGGGAAATTGTTGAATCTCTGTTGAAAAGGTGTTTTTTTTAAGTGCACGTAATACCTAAGCATATACATTGCTTTCCATCAGGTATTTTGCATGTAATCAAGGTTTAGAAACAGTTTGAAATATGTTCTGTATGCCACATACAGTTTGTCTTGCAACAGCCAAGAAAGAAAAAGGTAGATCCTTAAGAATACACTGACACAGAGCCACACAGGCACAGAAGAGCAGAGACGTGTTATGAGGCAGAGGGCCCATGCTTTTGAAACAATCAGCCTGGCTTTACGTTTACATCAGAGCAAGAGAACAAAAGACAGGGAGATTATAACAGTACACTAATCTGATCTTATTCTGGCTCTTTCTCTGCAAAAAAAGACTGTTTCATAACATCTGAGAGGCATGTTTTTCATATCTGTCTAAGCACTCTTAATCACAAGCCATGTGGTTCAGTTCGGCTTGAGATGAGAAGTCAGCCAAAGAGGAGACAGTAGCAGAAAAGGGATTCATGCTCAGGAGGACAGCCTGCTTCAGCTTTAATTGCAAGACACACACACAGATTTCAATGGCTTGGCTACCACACAGTCATCAAATGTTGTCTGTGCTGCAGGTGGTTTTTGTTTATTTGTTTTTCCTGCCTCTGGATTATGAAAATGTTCTTTACAACTCATCTGAAACATAATCCCTGCTTTCCTGTTTATTCAGAGTAAAAAATCTCAAGCCATAGCAAAGCACAGCACCCTGCTTTCATTGATTGTATGAGACATTTAGAGACTTGGAAAAGTGTTGGATCTTACTTTACAGCAAAGCCCAGCAAACCAACAGACCAAAACTGAGCCCACTCTGAACAAACAAAGAAATTTCCAGACTTTTCTCTTGGATGTTAAGGATCCTACTGCTCCATCCATCTCCTCCAGAAAGGTGACTAGGAGATGGGCTGTTCAAACAGACTGTGGATCAACTGAAGGATACAGACATCTAACCTGACAAAGGTGTTCTGTTTCAAACTTGCCTGGAGCCGTCCCGCCCTTCATGAATTGCAGAGGCTTCCTTTGAAGGACTGCTTCTTTAGTGCCTTGGATATCACATCTCCAGAGGACCCTTCTCCAAATCAATAAATGCAAAACCCAGACTGTGTGTGGTGCACTGCAGTTCCAGCTTAGCCTGACTGTTTGCAGGCTGTCATTGTTGTCATGCATTCAGTGAACATTTAAGGCCACAGGAGCTGGCATCTGAGGGTCAGCTTCTCTTTCAGACAATCATTTTCTCTATAGATGAAAATCTTTGAATTAACTATTCCTACCTTTCTTTTAACAGTATGTACCCCATAGGGTGGTAGTGGCATCCTCAGTAACAAATTTGGGTAGGGAGGAAGGTTCCTTTTTCTCTCTCCTAGTTACCAGGCAGGCTGCATAGGGGCAAACCCCATATATTTTGCAAAGCAATCATTATGCAGAAAAAAGTGAGCTTTTATGTAGAAAGGGGACTGAAACAGCCAAAAGCCCTGCAATGGCATTTATAAATTGGTCAGGTGTGGCTTTATAACAGACTACTAGCAACTCTGAGAAAAAAAGAGATTATAAACACTACACTTACTTGTTATAATGGAGGCTGAATTTTTTTTGCCACCTCTAGAAAAGCATCATTCTCTTCAGAAAGGATGAATTTGTTTCTTCGTAATGAGATGAACGAATATCAGACAACAATAATTTCTCCTAATTACAGGAAGTCTAGAATAAATTAAAGCAGGGAAATATCTATTTCTCTAGTTTCGGGGTTTTTTTTTTCCTTTGTACAGCAGCATTTTTAGTGTCCATCAACATTGCCCCTAAGGCAGAAAGAGAGTCATGCATGATCAATTTGTCTTACAAGTCTTCCAAAATAGTTCCCTCTCTCCATTTAGCATTGTCAAGGTTTGTTCTTATTTGCCATTTCAGACAAGATTTAGAGCTTCCACACTTTGATTCTTGGGATGAAGGAGGATTAAAGTTTTCATTGCTTGTTTGTAATGAGGCAAATTGTAACTCTAATTATGTAACCAATTTGCTGCAGTTAACTCTTCAAAAGAACAGCCATGGTCCTGGCAAAGGTTCATTTTGCACTGATGAGGTTTGTAGCCAGTGCAGAAAGTGCAAGTTGAAAGGCAGTAGGATCTGTGTGACTAAAATTGATATGATTTTGAAAAATCCAGTGATAATCATCGGGTGGTTGGAAAAATAGTGCAGAAACCAATGACCGCTTCAAGCTAATGCAAGGAAATCCAAATCTCTTCATGTGTTTTCCTTCACATTAATCCTGTTCTAAGATCAGAGGAATTTCATTAAAAGATCCAAGCTAGTTAAGATCTAGCCTCCAAGAAATGCATGAATCAATTTTAAGGGAAAAGAGACCTTTCTGATCATCTGCATTACACAGGAGGCAGACATGCACACTTCACTTTTTATTGGAACCAATAACTTAATGCCAAATTTATAATTCCTAAAAAGATAACTTGTCTTCTTCAAAGGACTCCTAAATATGGAAAGTTCACTGGTAAATTGGCCCAGTTTTGAATTTTACTCTTACTAAAAATGAGTAACTTACTTTTCATTTCTTGTTGCTTGCTTCAGCCTCCAGACTTGGGTTTTTCTTTTCATTAATGATACAACAATAAAAGGACATGCATGTTTCTGGTATCTTCTTAGGTCAGTATTCTTACATTGAGGTCCAATTGTTTCTCCACGTTCTCTGTCACTAAATAAATGTAGGCTGGATTTTTTTTTCCAGCTTCTCATTAGAAGAGTATTTTTTCAGGCCATGGGAGAGAATTTTGGACAGCTGGCAGGTCTTGGTACTTCTTTGGATCAATATTGTGGCCAGTTTACGTTCATATACCTGTCATGACCTTTTTGGAAATCCCTGTTTTTCAAGGTGTGGTCCCATGTTTGACATGTGCATCCTCAGTTTTCAATCCAGATGGATTATGCTTTGCTGTAATACAGTACAGGTTCTTTGACCACAACAGACATAACATTATTGACTCAGTGCTGATGGCTGAATAAGACTCTTAGTCAATACTCAGCTCTTTATATCATCAATGAAGCTTCTTGCAATGATATATTCTTTCTGTTCATTGACCAAAACTATCTGTGAAAAATGTGTTATTAGAACCGTAAATAAGTTGTGCTTCCCCAGTGTGCCAGGCACATGTATGGGTTTCTGTATCTGTGAGCACTTCCCAAATAAACATCATTTTGCTGTTGCTGTTTGAATTTCAATGTACAAAATCAAGTGCATTGTTAAAGTACTTTTCAATGTGGAATGAGCTTGTTGACTTGTGGGAAAAAAGACAATGGCAAAGTTAGGTTTGCTACAAGCTAAGAGAAACTCTTCTTTAATTCAAGTAGTTGGATGGTGATAAATATTCCAATGCTGCAAGTGAAAAGCTTTTGGAGCATCCTTGGGTCACTCTTGAGAGTATAGAAAAAGAATAAAAGATTTCAGAGACCAGTGCAATTTCTTATATTTCTTCTGCTTGTTGGCAACTTAAAACTGTAAAAATGAAAGTCACCATTGCATCTTTACAGAGTTTCGGTGTGCTTCAGAAATTCTTCCCTGAGACAACCAAAGTAATTGCATAAATATATTTCAGACCAAAATAAAACCCACAGTTCCACATTGGAGTTATTTCTTCTTGTTGAGGCTTCATAGACAATAATTTTACTGACAAAAAGAGCTTAGCTGTTTGAGTTGGGGGAGTTGCAACTCTTATTTTGAGATCCAGAGCCTCTTTGTTCTTGTCTTAGACATGCTGTGGGGCACAAAAACAAGGTATAAATGAAAAATCTATTCCAAAAGGAAAAACAGAAAAGAAAAAGGAAAGGGAATAATGAGAAATTCATAGTAGTTTATCAAGGAGGAGTTGGGCTGCTTTGCCTGTGGGTCAGTAATCTAAGTATTTTCTGGCAGTAAGCATGGAGCTGGAAAAGAAAAAAAAGGATTAAATATTTCCATATTAGGCTGGAAAAACACTTATAAACAGCTTCACTCATTTAAGAAAACTTGGTAGTATCAGAAAAACCAAGTTAAAAAGATCGGAGCCCAAAGTGCCCTTTGAATTAAATATATGCACTGACATTTAGGGAAGGGAGCCAAGTGATTCCTCACTGCAGCTCTGGGGGTTCTAGGAGTTTCTTCCTCAGATATTTGGGATTCAGAAAAAAAAGGCATCCTTAAACTAATTTTTCCTGTGCTTGTTGTACTACACTGAATTAATCTGAAATTGTGAAGATGATCTTGCAAAGTGCCAGGTTATAACAGATTAATTGATCATGTCTTCAGGTAAGTGGGAATCTTGAGATTCAAACATTTAGTTCTAGATTATTTCTAACATTGACTTTTAATGCCCTTGAGACTATCAAAGCAACGTTTTTGTCAGCCTGCTTCGTAATCCTCTAATTTTAATTTCTTGCTTGCAAAGTGTCCCTTCTCCTGCTAGACAGTCAGAGTGGCTCTCGCTGGGCATTTGCCACAATGACCACCACAAACACCACTGTCCTGGAGTTTGGAAATGGTGGGTTCAGAACACCTTCAACATCAAGCCCTCTTCTTCCTGCTCAGGTGTTTCTTACTAAAAACCATGATGATGAGCTAAAGGGGTTTCGTTGTGAATTTTGTCCCCATCTTCCTTTGAGAAAACAGTAGGCTTGAGCTATATTTCACAGAGGTGTGTTGTGGTAGGCTTCACGGCTGCGCTCAACTTAGACAAAAAATTCCATTCATTGTGCTTGACACTTCCTAGTGTCGCCAGCTCTGAGCTGCTGTTGGTTTTGTTTGCCCCTTGTAGGTCTGGGTCTGGGTGCAAAGCCCTCCCTCATGCACAGGAAACAGACTTGCTTCAGCACAGCAGCTCCTGCCATAAGACAGAAAGTTTAACTTTCTGGATATGGACGATGCTTCTTAAATGTCCAGAGAATGACTTGTGGAGGAATAGGATGAATCTGTGGAAATCATTGACAGCTGCAAAAAGTAAGTCTGAAAGCAGGACGGAAGGCATATAGGAAAATTGTCCCAAATTCAGTGGTGGTGTTTGTGAGAGCAGTTCCTCAGTATTGCTGTGTCTGTTTTTACCAGCAGTGTATTTCTCCTGCTCTGTGCACTGAATAGGACAACAGGGATTAGCATTTAGAATAGAGTGAAGACCTTTCCAGCTCTCCCCGGATGACTGTGTTGATTTTGGAGCTCCTGTAAAGTCTACTGCTCTTTCTTGTTCCCAGATACTGTATTTTATTTACTGGTACTAAATGGTTGTCCATGTCAGCTGAAGTTACAAAAACAAGTGGGATCTTTTCTGGCAGATTTTTAGGATACAGTCTGTGATTGATGTAAAGTACTAAACCACAAAAAGCATATGAAATGGTGAATGTGAAATGTGAATTCTCACTATTTCTTCATAAGGAATGGTTTTCTCCCCATAGAAACATTGCCATGCAAAACAGTGAATAACAATCAAGATTCACCTTCCAGGGGGTGAAATAGAACACTGATCACCTGTGGCACTGGCAAGGGTGAGCAAGCAGTGCAGCAGGACGATACTTTCAGGGTTGTTGATGGAAAACAGGAAATAGTGATTATTTGTTTGTCACTGGTTCTTTCCTTTATGGATGCTGGTCACTGGAACAATATTTACTAGCTGGTTGTCATGAACCTACTATGTTTCACCTAAAGCTTTTTCAGATACCAATACAATCTGTGTTTTCTTGGTTGCTAATATTCCTCTTTAGCAGAGTTTCTGTGTTATTTGTCCCAATGTTGAAATGAATTACTTGCTATGGCGTTGCCCCTCAAAACCAACATATTGGTTATGAATGCCCCAGCCTTGAAGGTGTTCAGGGTCAGGTTGGATTGGGCTTTGAGTAACCTGATCTAGTGAAAGATGTCCTTGCCAGTGGCAGGAGGAATGGAAAAGATGATATTTAAAAGGTCCCTTTCAACCCAAATTGTTCCATTGTTCTATGATCCTTTGATATGTCTGCAACCAACAATAAGAGAGAACATGAGTGTGCTGTCTCACATGATTGGTCCATATTGCTGCTTGTAGGCTGTCTGCAAAACTGGCTGTAGCTAAAGCTCAAATTATTAACGTTGTATGATGGAAGAATGGGGCTCAGTTTCTCCTGGGTGGATGTCAGCTTATCAGGGTGCATTTGTCTCACTCTTATTGCTAGCGAAGGACAAGTGCAGTTTTGGCCTGATCTGTGGGCCTAGATTAGCTCCTGTCACTGGGTTGGAGACTACACCCCAATTATATCTCCCTCCCATGGGAGAACTCCTCATTCATGCTGCTTAAGGTTTTTTGTGAAATTTTGTGCTACCTACACAGTAGGTCTGATCATGTTCTCAGCAGCACTGAGCTGAAAATGTAGATATAACAAAACAGTGCTTTTGGGAAGTGGAAACTGAACAAGGCTAAATATCTCTCCTGAAAATGCACCTCATTTGTAATAGTTTATGTCTAATGAATTTCAAGAATTACAGTGACGTTGGAAAGTGATGGCTGTTATCAGTCCACAAACACATCTAAAACCTAGAAATGTTGACAGTGGATACATTTCTTTCAGTCTCTGCCTTTTGGCAGCAGATCAGATTATCTGTGTGAGCCACACAAATCACACGCTTTCCCAGGTGGGCATTAGCAGAACCATCTGGCAATTAGAAGTCTCCGGGGCAGTCAGTGCAACTTTGAGCTGGATTAACTTGGAAGTTTCAAACACTGTCACTGCTTTTTGATAGTCAGAGAGGTTTTTGGCCCTTGTGAATAAGACAACCATTTGATCAGGGACAGAGAGGATTATTCAGTTATTTATCTTCAGCCCTGTTCAGCTTTCCATGAGGTCAGTCTAAATCATCTTCCTTACAGCACATGTATAGAGGAAATGTATATGTGTGGCTCAAATCCAATCAATTTTGGGGATGAGTAAGTTGGCTGAGCATGCAGAGAAGACCTGTAACAATCTTGGAGCTTTATGTGGTGTGGCAGACTGGGGGTAGTTTTGGACAGAGAGTACCCAGTGCTGTTATTTCACAGAAACTGTTTAGCTTTTGCTGTATTTCAGCAGTGACAAAAGCTCCCACAGCCTCACCATAGGCACTCTTGATAACAACTGAAAAAGTCTGTATCTTCCAAGTACGTTATATCATTAGATGAAGTGGACAAAAACAAAACAAGTATGTTTATGACTTAGCCTGAGGAGATAATTAACTTCTGAGTGCTGAGATCCTTGATTGCATTCCTAGCATGATCTTAATTGGAAGTCTGAACTTGTAAAAGGTTGTAGTGTTTGAGGATATCTGAAATGGTTCACTGAGAAATTGTTTGTTCATAAATTTGAAAGGTAATCCAGACAAACACGTTTTACTTTGCCGTTGTTGTAATTGTTGTGGTTGATGATGATGATAAAAATAATCTATTACAGCGGCAGCAATAGCACCAGACTATTCAAAGAGAACATGTATCAAAATGTATTGAGCCACTTCAGGGAATTTCAAAAGAAAGAAATTTTGCAAAAAAGGCTGAATACATACAAAATGATAATACTTAGAAATCTGTATTACTCCTCCAGAGTGTGGTATGCTACTTTACTGAAACTATTGACCTCTTTTGTGCTCTCAGTGAGAATTGTCAAGATCTAAGTTTTTTGAATGGAACAATGTTATGTTGCACATGCACTACAGTAGGTTGACAGTATAGATGAAAACTAGAAAGTCTTTTGTTATACTGTCAAAAATCTCTGCCCTTTACCCATCCCAGTTATAGGCACTTGGCTACCAGGAGTCCCAGTTCTCTGTGATCAGTGAGGGCCACAAATTGCACCCATCTTTCTGAAAAAGGATGAATCCATGCAGTGTCAGAGCATCTTCATTTTGGCTAAGCCTAGTCATTTGGAGGTTGGGCATAGAAGAACACCATCCTTGGTGCTCCCTAAACTCGGGGTTGAAAAATGAACTGCAGACAATTTAACATGTCTAATTTAAATTTGACAGGGGAGACCTTATTGTGGCCTTTGAATACATAAAAGAGGCCTAAAAGTAACATGGAGACAGACTTTTTAGTAGGGTCTATAGCAATAGACAAGGGGTAAAGTATTTAAACTAAAAGAAGGTAGATTCAGTGTAGAGGTAACAAAGAAGTTTTTTACAATGAAGGCAGTGAAACACTGGCACAGGCTGCCCAGAGAGGTGATAAATGTCTTACCCCTGGATACACTCAATGTAAGGTTGATTGGAGCTTTGAGCAACCTGTTTTAGTTGAAGATGTCCCTGAACATTGCAGGGAGGTTGAACTAGATGACCTTTAAAGGTCCTTTCAACACAAAACATTCTATGTTTCTAAATCTTTAAGATGAAGAATATAAATAAGTATCTAAAGAGACTGAATATATGCAGAGCCCTCCCTCTTGACCAGGTTAGACTAATAAACTGACTTTGAGATGCTTGAAAATTGTGGTGAAATTAAGATACCATAACATGAAAAAATTATTTTATAATTCCCTTTGATCCCTGAGGAAAAATGGCAGCAGAAATATGGGCAAGTTTCGCATTATCTGTGCCCAGGCACCTGGATCATCAAGCCCACTTGACACAGCAGTCTGCAGTAAGAATATCTGCTCCTGTTATCTTGCAGAAATCACAGAATATGCTGAGTTGGAAGGGACCCACAAGGATCATCCAGTCCAACTCCTGGCCCTGCACAGGACACCCCGAGAATCCCACCCCGTGCCTGAGATCTTTGTCCAAACACTTGAACATTGGCCTTGGTGCAGTGACTGCTGCCCTGGGGAGCTGTTCCAGTGCCCAACCACCCTCTGGGTAAAGAACCTTTTCCTAATATCCAACTTTACCCTCCCCTGACTCAGCTTCAGGACATTCTCTTGGGTCCTGCCACTGGTCACCACAGAGCAGAGATCCACGTCTGCCCCTTCAGCTGCCCCTCACAAGGAAGCTGTAACTGCACTGAGGTCTCCTCTCAGTCTCCTCTTCTCCAGGGTGAACAGACCAGAAAGATAACATGGAGCTTTCAGATGAAACAAATTATCACCACTGATAGACAACTAACTGGAAGGATGGAAGCTATTGGAGCAGAAAATAAACTATGGAGCTCTCAAGGGAGCAAAGAGGCTGTGAAGGTTAGCTCAACAAAATAAAGTTACAGAAATCTTAAAACTGAAAAATTTGTGCATCTCTCTGAATGGAACAAGTACCCTCACAAGGATGTGCTACAAGTCAGGGTCCCCACACAGATAAATGAGATGGGACACAGTAGCAGACCTGAGTTGTATTAATCCAAGAAAAGCTAACTGTAGTACCAATAAAAAGAAAAAAATCATCAGTGTTTTTTAATGTGATTGGTTCAGTAAGTCAGAATGATTGTTATCCAGAAAACAAAGAAATTCAAGAGACTGGGACGTATGCAAAATAGATTAGTGGGATAAAACAACTAACTTTCAGATAAGAGCTGAAGAAATTATTTTATAGCCAAAAAAACCCCACACAAACAAAATTAAATGACAGACACAGAAAGTACCCTATGCCCTGCAAACATGGGAGATGCAGAGAATAATAGATGTTTTAAAATGTTACAGAATTGTGCATTCAGGGATAAGAAATTTCCTTTGTGAAGAGTCTCTAATGAATATACAAGTTTAACCTTCACTTTCTGCTGCTGCTGCTGCTGCCATCCAGGCTGATGGGGTGAGGGAAATGCTGCTGGCTGGAAAACACCTTAGGGAAAACAAAAGGTGGAAAGACATTGTTTTTATATCTATTTACCTTTCCTACCTATTTCTCTATATCCCCTCTCTTTGTTAAATTCAAGGCCATAGCCCAGACTTTAAATTAAATAGCTTTGTTTCCAGTGATGATATTGGGGTTTATTAAATTCCTGTTTTGCTGCAGTGGATAGTACTTATATGATTTTCCTCAAGGAAGTTAAAAATAGCTTTCTGGTCCTTAGGGTTGCAGGGGCTGCTTTTGCCTATGCTGTTAACTTGGCTTGTATTTTTTAAACAAAAGTAAGTACAAAAACAAATAGAAAAGGGAAAGGTAGGCCTCTCTCTCTCATACTTTTTTTTTAATAATTGGACATGAAATAAAAGCAAGTCAGATTGGCAGATAGCATTGTGTTCTGGGTGGTGTGAAGTGCCAGAAACAGTGTTTTGCCTGCACACAACTTGTTTTTTAATAGTCCTTTTTACGTTTCACTCATAACAACAGAAGTGAACTATTAAAAATCAAATGTTGAGATGAATTGAACTAAACAAAAATATGCCGAAGGCGACAGGCAGGGTTTAACACTCTGTAACTTTTATCTCTCTGGTGTCTCTCTTTGATGGTTGACATGGCAAAAGAATTCTCACAGCATTTCTGAATCCTGATCACTTTGCTAATAACAGCAAGACCGCCACTGCATTGTTTGTACTCTTGAATCCCTCTAGATACCACTCCTTGCTTACCCACTTGATATTCACATGGCACTGTTCAGCAAAGATTTAATGAAGAAAATGAAGAAATTCTTATGGAATCAGCAGAAGATGGTGTATTATCGTTATTATTATTATTATTATTATTATTACTATTATTATTATTACTCATTTGATCATCAGCTGTGCCAAGTGAAACCAATCAAGGATCAGTGCTTTGATCTAAGATGGGGCAGATAGATCCTCAGTGGGGTATAGTAGCACATAAATTAATGGAGCTGGGATGGTTTAAACCAATTAAGATTCTATACTTCCAACGAGCCCCAAGCAGTGGTGTGAGGTGCAGACAAGCAAATGAAAAATTGAGCATGTTTCTATAACCATTAATACAGTCTTTTCTCCACAGGCTCCCTAGACACTATCAGTCCAAAAGATTGCAGGGACTTATAGAGGAGTAATGAAGTCAGGGCTAAAGAGATTTCAGATGTGCTAGTAATATTCTTAAAGGTTTTGTCAGTTTTCTCTCTGTGGGGAAAAGGTCTTTTGTGAAGGCACTGAGCTGAGGCTCAAAAGATTTGCACTTCGTTCCTAGTTCATCGTGGACTCCCTCTTTGATCTTGGAAAATAACCTGTTTTGCTCATGTGAAAATAGGAATGCTAATAACAAGCCTGTCCTGCAGGACTAGGTAATATAAACACTGTGGGCTATGGCATCCTACATCTGTGTACAAACAGAAAGGGATTGCACTCATCAGCAATCTTCATTGACTGCTGTAACACAAATCATCATCAGAAAATTAAAATCACAGAATAACAGAATATCATTAAAAGGAGTATTTACCTGCTACTTATGTTATATGCATTCAGCTCAAGAAAAGCAAACTTTGGCTCCTGTGTCTGAACTTTTCTAAAAGTAGAAATGAAATCATGGCCAAAGTTTTATGGATTTTATGATACAAGGTGAGCCAATATTTTTGAGCTTCTAAAATATCCATTGTTTTCTGGTTTTTTAAAGTGCTAATGATTTAAAGAGCAATAATGTGCAGCTTTGAAAGCCTGTATTAGAACATTACTAGTCTTTTACATAAGGAAAATCAGATTTTCCTGTTTCAGGTTGTCACTGTGACAGTGTATAGATGTATAAGTATGGTCTACAGCCTTTACACAAAATCTTCCTTGCCTTCCTCCTGTTTGAGCCTTGTATGTCTATTTGCAATGGAGTAAGTTTGTAGGTTTTTGTACTCCTATCTCTCTGCTGAAGCTCTGCTTCCATTTCTAGAAAGGAAAAGCAAATTAAGGGCTATATCTTTACTGGCAAGTTAAACAGAACAAAGCACAAACCTGAGAGCTTGTATATGATCACCCATCTGTTAAACTGTGAACAAATTGAAAGTACTGAGAGGGCGGTCAGGCGTTGGAACAGGCTGCCCAGGGAAGTGGCAGAACCACAATCCCTGGAAGTGTTCAAAAAGTGTGTCGATGTCTCACCTGGGGACTTGGTTTAGTGGTGAACATGGCAGTGCAGGGTTAATGTCTTTTCTGACCTTGGTGACTCTATGATTCAAAAATCCATGACATGGAATAAACTGGTGTCTGGTAGCATGCCAGCAAACGTTGCCTAAGTGGAGTGAGTGGTTAGCACAAGTCAAGAATCATTCCTAGTACCCACTTTGGGGGTAATCTCTTTCTTCCTGGTCAGGGTTGGGAGGTTTAGCTGCTTGAAGGTGAGCTGTGCCACACTGCATCTCAGTGTTAGAGAACTGTCTTTAGTCTTTTTTGTTTACTGATAGAAGAAACAGTAAGGGGTTAGTTAGTCTGGGGAGAAAAAAACTCCGGAAAGATTTGAGTAGGGAAGTTATCATCTGAGCATCTGTCAACTGGTAATGAAGTCAGATTAAATATTTGTGTAGTAGAGTCATAAAACATAACTGTGGGAGTGACATGGGTCCACTTCTTCATCAAAATCAAGTACAGTAAAATTGTAGACAGATGTTTTCTTAGGTGCTTCCAGATGGTTTTAAATGTCTTCGATGATGAAGAAAGCACAGACTTCCTGAGTAATCTATTCTAGAGCTGAATTAACCTTTGAGATGGACATTTTTTTTTTGTAATTAGCAGTTAATATTTTTTTTCATTCTTCATGTGAAGCAGAAAGTTCTTGGAGTTTAAAAGATAGGCAGTCTTTTGCCAGTTGTGTGAGCATGCAGGATCCCTTCCTTATTGTTCTTTCTAGGGTAAAATTTCAGAAGAATAAGGGAACTCTGAAAGTGAAAAAGACTTACAATAAGGAATTGGCAGCTTGTAATTTGTAGTAGGAACCATGTATTATATAAGATAAAAATAAAACTTGAACAAGGCTATATTTTGGGTCCTAGTGGCATCATAAAATACTCTTGTTTTTTGCTTTTATGGCTTATTTTGATGTCAGCAGAGTCCTGAGATATTTATGTAGCCTTGAAATTCAAACACATCTTCTCTTTTAAGCATTTTGTTTTAAAAGGGGTACCTTTGTAAGTTGTAAAAAAAAAAAAATCTCTCCATTGTGAAATATCAATTATTTGTAAGTGCTTGGATTAATTTATTGGATTTTATGGGTAAAAGAAATGGAAATTGTTTCTTACATTAAAAATTAATATTTTACATCCAGCTGTGTCTGGCTGGGCAATAAATCAGCTCCTTACAATTACTTATTTGTCAGTCAGCATGTTAGTTCAAAAGCAAGGAGCTTGCCTGTGGATCCTGCTCTACTTGAAAGCAGGGAGAATTCAGGTCAAACCAATTTGAGCCACAGTAATTAAGAACAAGATTGAAGATCCTTCCCTACCTCTGTAGTAAGCATCTGGAGTTACTTTTTAGAATGGATCCACTTCTAGGCAGCAGTGGAGAATATTGAAGGTAGACAACACTACTTAGGAAGAGCTTTTTTAAAATGCTTAAGAGAGTGATACATGAACCAAATATTTAGACTTTATTCCTCTGAATAAATCTGAGTAGTTCATATTTGCTAAGCAGGGAAACATTTATCTTTTCAGCTTGTCTATTTACAGCTGCATATCACATAACCTTCAGAGGCTGTATTTACAGAGTCTCTCTACATAGAAGGAAATTAAATATGGCTGGGGTAAGGTAGTGCCCCATGATCATCATGATCATGTTAATTGCTGGCGGTATCTGTTGGTTCTTTTGGTCACTACTGTCCCTGACATCTGATCATGTTTCAGGAGGTGTACCAGGGATCATCCTCAGTACAGACTTTGTGGACCCTTATTTTGGCAGGTAAGAAGTTCATTTATGTTAAAGGAACATTCTGCACCCTTTAAACCCAGGGTCAGAAAATGGACACAAGCTCTTTTCACTGGTGTGAAAGTAGCCAGAACATTTGACTTGATGCCAGCAGAATGAAAACGTAATAGAAAACTAGTGTCTTTATCAAAAGTGATGAATGAGACACAAAATTGCATGAAAAATAAAAAAAAAATCTCATTGCTACTGGTGTAAATAAAAACTCCCCTCAAATATTTCTTTAAGGTCTTGATTTGGCAAGGCAACAGAAAATCTTGTTTAATTTTGATAGAATGTAAGGTTTTTTAAGTTTTCTTTGGCCATCAAGATGAAAAATTAACTGTAACCAGAGCTCTAGTTGCACAGCATTCCTAGTAAAGAATTCTGCCATGACAGGGAAAGTAAGTCAATCATATCTAGGAAGGATAATTAGTTGCACACTTCTCGCACATGCAATATTGTACTCAATTAGAATAAATCAAATAACTGTGGAAATAAGGTTACATGAAGTCCTACTGTAGAAAAAAATCTCGGACCTCTGTAAGCTGTAGAAGGTGAAGAGAAAGCTCAGACCTCAGCCTTCCCAGACAGCCTCATGTATTAGCATTGCTCCCTTTCTCCTGTACTGGGATCCTGCTGTAGAAGTGCATGGGGTCCATGGGGCTGGGGACTGAGGGACACACAAAGGTCTGATGCTGAAACCAGGGGATGCATTAGAAAGCACATTTTTCACCAGCAGCACTGCAGAAACTCCCATGTCAACTCACCCTATGTCCTATGTCCTGTGCCTGAACAATTTGTTTATTACTAGTGAAGCTATTGTGCCTCTCTAGCCAACCCTCTCAGGCAGCCATTTGTCTCACAAAGTAGCATTTCTGTAACTAAAACTAGAAGTAATGTTTGGCACATAATGAAGTTTTACTGCTTCTATAAAACCTATGTATTTCTGAATGTTAGTTTCTGGCATCATTTGATCTCATATTTATGTGTACACAGACAACCATTTTACTGAGCCTGGTGTAATGAGAAAAAGCTGGCTGGTGAAGCCCCATCATCACCTCACCCACCTGTACAATATAGCTAACCTGAATGCATTTGAATGATTGTATATGAACTGATTAAGGACTGAGTGAATGATTTGTGAAGTTGTGGATAAATAGTCCAAAACAAGGTGGTTACAATAAATTGGCAGTGGTTATCTCAAGGTCATGTTAAAGCTGTGCTGTCCAAATGATAACATTAGCTAGCAATGATCTAATTAAAAACTGTACATCGAGTTAAAAAGAGAGAGTAACAAGAGTAAACAAGTGGCAGAGTCTAAATTTATTTGCCATGCAATGGAAGCAAACACAGCATGATGTTGAGGTGTCCAGCATAAGGAATTAGGGTTCATAAATAAAAAACAACCTCTGCAGGGCTGTGTATTTCAATATAAACAACAAAGCAATAGCAAGTGTGTTTCAGGACATGCAGTTGCAGGCCTAAAAGCAGGATGATGAAGGTGATTAGGAGTCATAGTTCTTTGAGAGTTCCTTATCAATTTACAGAGTAATGTTATGCAATGGATTGGTTTGTGAGACTGAAGACAAATGACTGAATCAAAGTGAATTTCATCAGGGGCAAAGACATGTGCAGTGGACAAGTGTAAGTTACACTTGCATGAGCAAGTGTGAGCAAGGCAGCAAAAAACACTGTCAACCATGCTGGGAGCAGAAAAGAGTCTCCCTTGGCTGTGTCTCACAAGATTATGGCACATGTGAGCAACCACAGTACAGGGAGAAGGGGAGGCAGCTCTCCAGTGGAAGTGGTAAAAGGCATCATCCCATTGACTTCAGCAGAGATCAGGTGATTTTCAACAGTCTAGCTAAAGAAGCTCTGGTTCATTGCCAATGTATAGCAAATTAAGTGGAATTAAGAAGATATTAAATTACAAGGGGGTTTTGTTTCTTTGGTTTTTAATTGTATCTGATTGGAAACTGTGTTATTTAACCCTGAGAAGCTATTTCCTATTTTTGAATCTGTCTGAGAATAAAACCACTGAGAGAGAAAAGAAGAAAAGGACTATTTTCTTCGTGATATAAATGTACAGCTTTCATTGGCATTTTAGTGCTGCATTCTGTCCTGCATACATATGATCATGCATAATATGACTTTCTATAAGATGCAAGACTTTCACATTTTCTGATTTGTCATGTTACCTCAAACTACAATATTATCATTTTCCTCTTCAATGGGTGCTGAATACAGATTGGAGCTGACCAGCACCAACTTAATTAGCACTTTTATTTTTAGTCTGGATTCTTTTTTGTAATAAAACCAAATATTACATCTAACTTTTTTTTCCCTTTGGCTTTGATTTTCTTCTTGGCTGTGATTTTGAAGGTTTCCTTTTCTCCATTAGCCCTAAATAACATTTTTGTCATTGCACTGAACAATTGAGCTCTTTCTCTCAAATACCACATTTGTCATTGAACTGAACAATTGAGCCATTTCTTCCAACATCCTACAGATTTTTGAGTTGGCTCAAGAATAATTATTTGACAAAGTATCTGTGGGGTACTTTTGTTCCCCACAGGTCTAATCATCCAAACCATCTGAATCTAGCTGAATCTGAATACTTTTTCTTCATTACTTCTCTGTATCTCCAAGGAAGTAAGTGTGACTCTGTGGCCTTGTATTTTTGTATATTTTTTGTTGTATCACACATAATTTTTTTTTTTTTAAGATGTTCTTACTATCTTTTTTTAATTTGCTGATAACTTTCTGTTTTTCAATGACTTTGCCTGAAATAATCCATGTTTCAGCTCTGTATCAGATTTTCTTCTTCAAATTAGAGTGAAAATAGAGTAGTCAATTTGGAGAAATTAGTCCATATATACTTTATTAAGACTTTTTAAATTTGTCATTTTTGTGTTGAAGAAAGTATTTCCATTTAAACACAGGCTAAACTGTGGGAAGCTAGAGGACCAATAAGATTTTTCCATATATCTTTGGATTTGATTGCCTTGGAAAATTATGGGAATACCAACACTGGAAAATATTTTTATAGAGGTTTCCTCATGTTTTGAGTGTTCTCCAGGACTGAAAACGTTTTCAGACTTGCACAGCCAACCTGAACAAGAGAGATGCAAGACAAAACAGCCTGGTGCTTTCTGTGCCCTCTTTAAATCTCCTTTTGCCTAAGGCTGTGAGACAGGAAAAGTTTGAGCTTTTTTGACATGTATTAAGAGCCTGACTTCCAGTTCAACTAATTCTTCCCTCAATCCTCTCTCACAAGTGAGTGATAACATGGTCTAATACTTAAGCTTTTTTTAGTAAGGTGAGTGGGTTTAAAAGAAAGCTTAAAAATATGGTAAATTGAAATTCATGACTTTTGGAACCAGTAAAGTTCCCCAGGAAGATACAAAAGTGTAAAGGAAAATAAAGTCAGAAGCTGGAGGCAAGAACAGTAGTTTTTAAGCATTTAGAGTATGAAAGAGGTTGGGAATATTTAAAACCAGCTGCAGAAAACAGTTTCTAAAGGGAAGTTAGCAGTGTGAGCTAAAGGAGATAGTGGTGGTAGCCAGGAAAGATGCCTAAAGGCCATAGCAGGATTGGAGCTGCTGTCTAGGTAATTATAGCTCATCTCAATAGAAGCCCTGCATTAAGAAGTAAAGGAAGAAAAGGCACTGAGAGTGGCAAGGGGACAGCAAGACCTGAAGGATGAAAGGGTCCTGTAGTTCACTGACAAATGCAACATTATTTGCTTCAATATTCCTATCTTAGTGCAGGCAGGCTCAAAATCCTGTGTTAAGATGGCAAAGGCGTTGAGCATACTGAGGTGCTCCCCAGCTGGGAGGCAAAGTGTGGCTGTTCCTCATCTCTGTGTCCTCCTTCAAATGCTTTTGGTATTAAGGGCTGGATGCTCCATGCATGCTTAGAGTCATCTTTGTCTCTGGATGCAACACAGGTATTTGAAAGTATTTTAAAGCAGTATTTTTAATGATGGACGATACCACCTGGGAGCCTGAGTGAGACTTCAAACTGCCTGAGCTAATTGGATTTCTATTATTTGAGATAATCTTATTGGGATGCTTGAAAATGAGTTTTATTCTTCATTAAAAGGACAAAGGGCTGCGTCTTTAAAGGGCAACACTAATGTATGCACAGAGGGCAAAAAATAATGCTCTCTAAAGCTTTCTATGGGCTCCTGCCAGTTGTGACTAATGTTGGTGCAGGTATTAGGAAAACACAGGCCAATGTGATGATGAAGAGAAAAGACTGGAGATTAAAAGAAAAGTGGTTTGAAAGCTCTACTCATACTACTGTATGAAGAATAATACATAATGTGGGTGTAATAAAAATGATAATGCATTCTGTCATTTGAGATAATTAGACTTTGATCCTGGAAGATGTTTCTTGTGGCTGAAGCACTGTATCTGGTAATAGTTCTGCTGCATTTATATTTTATATTTAGATTTGATGTTAGGAAAAATTTTGTCACTGAAGGTGTTGTCAAGTCTTGTAGCAGGCTGCCCAGGGCAGTGGTAGAGTCACCATCCTTGGAAGTATTTAGACAAAGTATAGATATGGTGTTTAGGGAATAGATTCAAACAAAAAGAGGGTAGGTTTAGAAAAGATACTAGGAAGAAATTCTTTACTGTGAGGATGGTGAGGTGATGGGCAAGTTTGCCCAGAGAAGCTATGAATGCCATATCCCAAGCAAGAATGGGGCTTTGAGCTTGTCCATGGAATTGAGGTTGGAACTAGGTGGTCTTTAAGATCCCTTCCAACCCAAGTTCTTCTATGATTCTATGTTTTAATGATGGCCTTAGCAGTGCTGGGTTAATGGTTGGACTCTGTGATCTTAGAGGTCCTTTCCAACCTAAATGATTCTATGATTTTATGATTTCATGTGTTTTCAGAATTGAATCCTTTCCTGCTGCCTAGTTTGAGATGCAAGGTGTCCAGGTCCGAGGAGACACTGATGTTGTGATGCTCTCATGGGACACAGTGACAAAGTCCAGGTAAGGTCCCCTGATGATTCCCAGATGTGTGGAGATCTGGAGGGAGATGTGGGGAGCCAACTGGCTTACCACTCAGGAATACTTAAGCACAGAGAAAGGGGGACTATGTCCACTTAGAAACCTCTAATGCCCAGCACAAAGCTGCTGTTGGGAATCATGGCAGGTTCCAGTATAAAATTTTAACACTGTTCTGCTGTCAAGCTTTTGCAAGGCTGTTGACACAAAGAGATCAACTTTTCATGGCTGTCTGCAGAAAAGAAAGTGAAGTGGATGCAGAAACCTACAGGAGGTCTAACTTCTGTGCAAATGTTTGTCAAAATAATTCTCTAGAAGCAAAGAGTTCTTTCAATGACTTTTCAGAGGCTATTTTTCTCCACAGTAAAATCTGTCAGTTTGCTCATCTGTGTTTTAAGTGCTTTCCAAGTATCTCCAGCAGAAGGATACAGGATACCGTGACCCTGAGTATCAGAAGATCAGTAACTTGATTCTCATCAAAGAAAACAAAAGTAGGGAGCACATGATCTACCCCCACCATCTGAACAAAGCACTCAGCTCACAAATAACCCAGTGCTACTAGGTGCAGGGAGGGAACTCCTTGGTGAGGAACTGTGAATAGCAAATGCAGGAGATTTTGAGTCAGCCTGTGGGAAATGCCTGAAAAGACAGAGTGGGTTCCTTTAATAGCCAAGATATTTGCTAATGTGCCTTGCTTTGTTTCTCTTTCTGTCAGATGCCACATTCAGCTGTGTCTGAACTGCTGACGCCAGCGGGAGCTTGGCTCTCTATTCCTCTGCTGGGATCCATAGGGTGTAATTTGCCTATTTGGCTTGAAATAGTGGTGTCTTAGACAGTATATAGACAACTGGTCATGGTAAGTGATGAATATAGGAGAGTAGAATTTCAGTCTGCAAGTTCAATATAACTAATGAAGTGTTACTAAAGCGTTTTAAGAGAAACCGGTTCCTGCATTTACAATGTGCCGTAATGATTTACTTAGAAGTCTCCCTTTAGACTCAGTATACAAGTTACAAATGATGCAAAATGTTGCTGATCAGAGATATTGACAGTCGCTCATTGGTATTGACATATGCAAGATTCTCCACTGGGTGCCAGTGCAATTATGAACTGACTTTAAAACTTGCTTTTGGTCAAAGGCTAAAAGACCTTGTTTCTCATCTCATTTCAAAGTTTCTCCTATCTTATTCTTCAGTTGTTTCCTCCAACAGATCAAAGTAATAACGATGATGATGATGATGATGATGATGATGATGATAATAATAATAATAATAATAATAATAATAATAAATTGCCCCAGTAAAACTTCCTTCTTTTCAATGGAATATTTAGAAATAGACTCAGATTTTACATTTGAATACGTTCTTCAAAAGAGCCTAAGCGATAGAGGAAAAAAATCTCACCAGCTCTCCCACTAAATCTGTGGTTTCTGACTCAGCCAGCTGGATTTCTACCTAAGTCCCTGAATCCCATGTTTCTTTTGACTAGGAATATCTGAAAATAACATGGAACCTTGAAAATAAAGTTATTCAGTATGTTGGAGAGGTTTCTGAAATAAATTAATAGCAATCATCTCTCAACTAAGACAAAAAAAATTACTTCATGCAAACAATGGATCAGAGAATCACAGTGAAAGCATCTCTGAAATTTACTGCATTATAAAATCATTAAGGTTGGAAACCTCCAAGATCATTGAATCCAACAATTAAGAAGGTAAATTAGGGAAAGCAGAATTGGTTAAAAAAATTTAGTCGAACTGGACCCTTTACCTGTGCTCTTGCTTGAAAATCAGGCTGCAAACTGACCAAATTTTGCTGCTGAGGTCTATTTCCTTTTTGTTTCGTGGGAGTATCAAGCAGGGACTCTATCAGCTGAGGTGCATTATTCTTGACACAGCCTGAAAGAAAGCATTTGCTCCTTGAGATTGTGTGACACGCAGCATGCAGGCTTCTGCTTCAGAAACTCTGTTGCTCATTATAGAAATGTTAAGTTTACTCTCCACTCTGGCAGCTCTGCTTCAGCAGAAGAAAATAATACATCCAACAACTTATCCTAACGCCTATGGACTAGCACCAATAAACAAATCTCTGTCTCCTTGTGCTTGAAACAGCTGCTGGTGATTACCCTCCTCCCGTGGAGACAGAAACACATCTGGTATCTGCAGGGCAGCAAAGAAGCAGAGAGGAGAGGAGCCAAAGCAGCCGTCCCTGGTGTACACAGCTGCCTCAGCTCAGCACTGCTGCTCCACCTGAGAACCATGGCTCATGCAAGCAGTGGGTCAGGGTGGGTATTTGGAGAAAGAGGGAAAAAAATAAAGGGTACTTTTCCTCCTTCACATTTCCCCACTGAGGCTGAATCATTTGGCTTTGTCTTAGGTTTTCCATGTGGTATTCACTTTCACATTCCTCCTGATCATGTTAAAAAGATGACCAAGATGGCCTAAATTATCATGTTTGTAATCTTTGATGAAAATTTACCTATGTGAAGAAGAAAAATACAACATCCTACCACTCATCTCTTCCTCTAATGGCTTATTTGTGACCTATAGAAAAAAAAAACAACTGTGGAGAAATTTTCTTTTTGTCTGAAATGTCATTGTTTCAACATTGTCCACCAGAAAAAATGTATCAGACCAGAAGCCCAGACTCTGTACAGATAAGGTGAGTTTTAAAGGAAGACTAAGAAAAGAAGAAAATGTAAACTGTGCAAAGCCCATATGTGCATTGCTCCGTTTGTTTTTAGCTTTATGTGACAGGATTAAGGCTTAAAACATTTGGCAAAATATGAAAATAAAAGGTGAAATTCTCACATGCTGCCTCATATTGATGCTAAGTTTCATGAGAAAAGTAGAAAAATACTAAATATTGTGGAAGAATTGGCAACATGTTTGTCTACTGCAGTTTATGGCAGAACATGTCTACGTATTTGAATTGTTTTTTCTCTTACACTTATGAATTAAAAATAAGTTTTAAAATTGCCTCTTCTTTACAACTGATATGAGTTGTACCATATTAAAACATGTTCTAGCTGGAGCCAAATACATTGATGCAAAATCGATACAGGCTGGATGCTGGCAAAGCTGCTGCAATCTGGTATCAGCTATCATCAGGGTGAACCCATTTGACTTTACATCTTCATATTTATCTGTTTTCTTCACTTCTTCCTTTCAACTTCTCCTCCCCTGTCAGCATACCTTGCTTGGCAGTTGTGCAACTTTTATTTTTGTAGCTCTCTCTTCTATGCCTCACTGCTATTCCCATTAGGAAAACTTTTTTCCTTTTCATTTTTTTTTTCCACTTGGGTGTGGAAAGCCTTGATTTTATTAGATTAATATTTGTTATCATGCCAAAAAAAAGTGAGCAAGTAAGAGAGAAAGACTCTTCTGCAATTAATGTGAGAGTGATGAGGGCTATTGAATAACTTCAAATGCAGGAAAGGGAGGAATACTGCTATATGTCTAAGAGATTGTGACTACAGACAGTGCTGAACATTGCTAATTAAATTCCTATATTTTCCTATGCTGTTTGAAATCCAAAGTGAGACTGGGTGATAATGTGTATTGTTATGCCATATCCCACAGAATAATGGGTTTTTTTCATCATGATTTACATTTGTTCCAGTAGTTCTCATTTTAGTCTTTCTTTCTCTCTCTCTTTCTCTCTCTCTCTCCCCCTCCCTCCTTCCTTTTCCTTTCCTTTTTTTCTCATATTATTTCTCTATTGATGATCACATGATGCACAAATACTTGTTAGCATGGGAGAGGAAGAGCTACCTTTCTTTGAGCATGGTGTATTGGTACCGACTTATTTTGCTTTATTTCTTTAAATGACTGCTTTTTCTCCAAGCGAATTGCCCAGACTCCCTCAGCTGTGAATGTGATAACTTTTGAGGCTGAATGTTTGTAAAGGAGAGGAACACAGTAGGCTCATGCATTTTCTGAAGAATTTTTATGAGAATCACTTTTTACAAAATTTCCCAATTGATTTCTTGCGTTATTACTCCTCTGGCTCCCAATAATGTTATTTAGACAGAGAAATATTCTGACAGCATATCTTCCCATTTATACTTTCCTTACAGCAGTGGCCTATAAATAGGCCATTATAGTCTGTGAAAAATATTAGAGTAAAACTTTTCTTTCATGTTGCTTAAAAAAATGCACTCTAAATAACAGTTGTCCAACATGCATCTGCTATTATAATTTAAGATTTTTCTACCATGCTAAACATGCAGAGGTGGACTAATTTGTTTAATAAATAGGTAAGAATAATAAGCAGGTAATTTTATATCCACAGTGCAGTCCTGATTACTGTGGAATATCTCTGTGTTTTCAAGGAAAGAGCTATGTGAAGCAGCAGTAGGAGCAAGCCTAGCAGACCCATTACCACGGCATGAGTGAGTTTTAGGTCAATGAGGTTAAAAAAACCTTGCTCCAGACAAACCCAAATCTTGCTAATTGGTTTAGACAAGGTAGCCAGTTGGTACTGATATGACCCCCAACAGAACTAATGTGGTATTTCTGGGCCAAGTTCTGCCTGTCATGCCTTTGGAAAGTAGTTCCATTAGCTTCAGTCATAATGCATATGCAGGAGGCAAATACATTAGTAAATTAATCAGAAGAGCTCCTTGGAGGAGGCAGCAGGTGGCAGATGCCTTAAGGGGCTGCTCTGGTTAGCAGCTTGCCCCACTTCTTTTATTCAGAGCTTTAGTATCCTACTGCACCAGAAAATATTGGAGCCAGGGACACCTGCTGATGTAAAAAAAAGACAAGGTTTAGATAAGTGCAAGTATTCCATTAATGACAAGGTCCCCTTCTTCTATTTGGGCATGTGGGGAAGGCCTCGGTGCTGCTATATTCTGGTTCTGAACCTGTCGTGCCTCAGTGTGCAGACTTTGGGCACAGAAAATTTTAGTTGCAGGTTTATCATCAGTGTAGGGGAACGCTTATCTAGAATGTTACATTTATTTTTGTCACAAATTGGAGCAAATTGTAATGGAAATCCTTAATCTGCTCTAACATTCAAAGATTGTTTTAGCTGTAGCTACATCATTTTTCAGCAACATCAAGGAAATTAGATAGGCCTGCTGGCTTTTGGGAAATTAGCAGATTTACTTCAGTGTCAGAAAATCTCTGTGTTCTATGGTGATTGACTAAGAGACTTTTAAATGGAACTCTGGGTATTGGTATTCAGCATGTTTCATTCACTGAATGAATGCTAAAATTTCACCACAATATCACTCCCTACAGAATTATGTGGTAGACTGCCAAAAGGATGTTTCTTCTGTGGGGTCCTGCTAAATAAAACTAATAAAAGCCTAGTACTGCTCACTTTTCCCTAAAATTATGCCCTGTTGCATGACTTGGAGGAGAACAGCAAGGCAAAGTCAGTCAACAGAAGGCTGTGACACCTCTTTGGAGAGATGCAGGTACTGGGTGGAAAAAGTGCACTGAGAAAATTGAGGAGGGCTGTGCCAAGGAGCCAAGGAAATGTCTCAAGGGCTTAGGCACAAAGGAACTTTTGAAGGAGAGTAAAAATGACCGAGTAATAACTGAGCAACAGCAGTGAACTCTGTTCACTCTCAAGCCATATGAGGTTTGAAAAGAAGATATGTTCAGATGGAAAACAAAGATAAAGGCATTGATTGTTAAACACAGGGTTATGGTAGACATAAAGAGGTGAAATGTCTGCATAAACTGATATTGTCACAACAGCATTGTATAAACTTGCCAAGAGCAAATTAAGTTGCATATTAAATTGTTCCCAACCACCAATGTGATGCCTGAGCAGTCATCTCATAAAAGTAGTTGAAGCGAGAAACCATTTTCTGAGGGAACTTGATAACAGGATTATGTGATGAGGTTACAAGATAAGACTGGCAAGATGCAATTATCTAGATCCCTTCCAGACCTATTCCCCTGGGAAAAAAGAGGAAATCAAAAGCAGTACCTTACACTGCACTGCAGTTGTACATGTGGTCCAGTTTATAACCTCAGTTTGCCAAGGCTGGATATTAATCCAACTACCCTGGAAGTCTTAAAATGCTCTCCCCAACAGCTCTTACATTACCACACAGATGTTCAAGAGACTGCCAAAAGATATGGATTAATATGCAGCTGAAGCAGCTACTTGTCCCTCACTCTATCAATGTTCCTACCTCCAAAACAGTCTTATGCTTAAAAGACATCAGCAATTCATAAATACTAAAAACTCAAGTAAGATGGCAGTGATGCTGCTAGAGAGAAGACAGCATTCAGGAAATTTTTCAGCTCCTTGGCCTCTTCCAGGTTTTTGTTTGCGGATACTTATCAGCAATTCATCAACTTGTCAATTTGCCCCATAATCTCTGAGTGCTCTGGCGAAGCTCTAGCCTAGCACAAGCAAAACCTTCTCTCCAGTTGCTAGGTAACTCCTGTGTCTGTTCATCTGTGGTGCCTGTTATCAGCTGTTCACATCTCTATTTACTTTTCATCTTGACTATAATAATGTGATATAACTGGACACAGAGCCTCCAACATTTAAAAGACTTCACACAGTTACCAGCACTGCATCTTTGGCTGCCTTCCTCACAAACTACCTGTGTTTAGTTCTGCTCAGGTTAAAGGGGGTTTAAGTTCTCAGCTTTGGTTGGTTCTGTGTATTTTAGGACTGCTTTGAAGCTGTGAATGAAAACTGTCCTATAAGGGATCTGATGATCTAGTGCAATGGATCACCTTGTAAATTGTATGTTCAGCCATCTAATTCTGGGGAGGGAAATAAATAATGAAGCACACAAATGGGAATAAAACCTTCCTTAGAAACTAGGGACCACAAACTCATCAGTACCTGCTAAAAGAAACAGTAAGGCAACATTGTTATTTTCAGAACTTTTAGACAACCCTTGACAAATTCAACTACTTTGCGCACCTCCTTTGAGAGATAATGAAAAGACAGAAAAGAATATGCATGGCCATGTTGCTTACTGCATTAAGAATTCCTGTGAGAAAAGGGACATAAAGTTATGTGCAAACCAAAGAAATAGAAGAACAACTTATTTTATTTTGCTGAATTTCAGTAGATTCTGACAGTCTTATTCTGTTCTTCTCACAGAAGAAAGCACCTATCACACATAACCATGGAACACCTTACTCTTGAAATAATACTCTTGAAATAATTGCTCTGACTACAAGTCCAGATATAATGTGAGGGTGCAACAAACAGGTGTAGTAGAAGGTCAAGGCAACTTGTAGACAACTGTAGGAGATGGACTAGGAAATGATCAATGTGTCAGCTCCCTACCAAGACCCCAAGGTTTGGGGGAAAATGTTTTGACACATCTTTGTTCACATTACTGTCTGCCAGAGGAAAGTTCATCTGGTAGTGTCTTTTACGTAGACAGGTGGACATACATAGATCCTTCTATCTCTCTGTCTCTCTATAGAGAGACATTTATTAACTAAAACATACAGAATTTATTAAATTATTTATTAAGGAAGGAATAAGGATGCTGACTCAGAATGCCTCTGGCTGGAAAGAAAAACAATCCTGCATCTCCTCAGTCACTAACAGATGACTCTTCTTTGCCTTACTTAGAGAGTGAAGGTACAGTATTTAACAGATTTCCTTCACAGAATTTCTTGGCAGTCAGAAAAACATAATGTACTTCAAAAGGATTAATCAAAATACTTTTAAAATCAATGAATCCACTGATCTAAATATACAAATAATAGAGAAAAATTTTGAAGTGGTTTCTTACAATGTGCTCTGAGTGATAATAAGATACCACTCTTCAAGTGCTTCATCAATTACTTACTATAGGCAATTGGCTGAATTTCCATCATAAGCAAACAGCCTTCTCTATGGAAAACGCACAAGTAAAAAGCTCTTCATAGATAACACTACAGGATGCTCTGTATAGTCAAACCCTGTTGGCTGGTGCTAGAAATTCCCCATGTCTTTTGATGTTTAAATCTCCTCAACTTGAAATTTTCACACAACTTTGCCTGCAAAGCAAGAATGTTCATAAGCCTTGTTTAAGATATTACACATTAGAATACCTGGAACACTTATTTATATCAAGGTTTCAAGCCTATATTCAGAACTCACAGCATATTTGAAAATTATTTTCATACAATATTGTTTCCTTCATGATGGGAAAAAATGATATCTTGGAGAATGATGTCTTTACTTTTAGACCATCCCTCCACAAAATCCAGGTTTACCCTCTGAACAGACAGTATATGTAGCATGATCTGTTTTTATTTATGATATGCCAGATATACATGGAGCACTAGATGTGCAATAGAACTCAAGGTATTTTATAATCTACAGCCATGATTTTATCAGATGATTGAGGCCTTCCTGGCTGTATCCACTGGGTCTACTGGAGTAGTCCTTTATCCGGTAGTTTCTTTCACTGTCCAGTCTTTCATCCATTTCCATCTACTTTATACACTGGATAAAACTGAAAACAAGTCTATGACAAATAAATCAACATCAGAGACACAAAAATCAGAATTAGGTTGTACAAGCAATCTTAAAAATACAGTTTCAGATTGTTGGGGTATTTGGCTTTGTATCTCTGTCATACTATTAGTGCAGTGCTCTTTATCCCTGCACAAAACCACACATGCACAATGTATCAGAGGGCAAATAAGGCACATGTTAGAAAAGGAGGCAATTTAGGAGGTTCTGGAGAAATATTTAATTTATCTGTGCTTTGAATGAATAGCATATAACCTTTAAGTAAACAATGGGATTGATAAATTGTATTCAAACTATCTCCTGTAGTTGCCCAATTTAAATGTTTTTGTACCAGAAATAATGTTTCATCTAAGCCCCCCGTACACTGCCATGTAGAATCATGATTCCATTGCTGCTCTTCTCTCTTACATTCATTTATTCCACATGACCCTTTTGCACCAAGAGGGCAAACCTGTGTTTGAGATTGTTATTCTTTTGGGAGATAAAGCCCCCAGAGGATGAAAAAGGACAAGAGTTTAGTTCTTGCATATTGTTGAATGCTTTAATCATCAGAAAATTATATGAAAGAGTCTTTGCTTGGCCGATTTTGAGTTGAACTCAGTGCTCTGTAGGAGTAATAAGGATAATTTGTGCAGGATTAGGTGGTGCTTTTCAGCTGCATTACAACACAGGCACCAGTGCAGTTCAAACTTGGGAAAAGAGTTGAAGATTAGATGTCTTGTGGAACATCTAATATAGATGGTAGTACCTCTGCAGCCAGGTTCTCTGACAACAAGTGAGCAGAACTGTTCTCTAAAACTAATGTGCTTAAAATAATTTAATATTATTTTGATAGTGGAAGCTATGAAGGGAGACACAGGTGATTTGTAGGAAAAAAAAAACCAAACCAACAAACCATGCGAGAGGTAAAGGGCTCATTCAGAGATTGAGGCATCCAGAAGGAGGAGAAAGAATATTCTAATTGAGAAAAATGAGATGGTGTGCAGTTTTGTCTTATCAGATAAAAAAAGTAAGAATAAATTGCTTACAGCTGTACTTTTATATTACTGAATGGCATACCTTAAGATCTGTGAAAAGGTGTGGGTTGCAGTCAGGCTAAATACAGGCTTCTAAGTTGTTAGTATTACAGGAAAAAAAGAGCTAAACAGGACCAATCTGGTGGATGTCTTTCCTGGAAATATCTATGAGGAAGTGTTGCTTTCCCTTGCATGAGCCCACAGCAGTGTTTGTCATACCCAGCTTCATGGAAAAGGAATGTATTGTGAGCAATTAAATGCAAAAACATGAATTCCCTGAGATACAAATCTCCTGGAGGCCAGGAGAATTTTGGGTAGGTGTTACTGCATGTGTTTTGTGGCTGCTTTGCCATCTGCTTGTGTTCTCAAGTTAATATGAAGCATTTGAAATGGTGAAGTCTAAGCTACTCTCCTGGACTGTTTACTTAAAAGGTGAATACATTCTCCAGAAGGAGATTTATCCTACCTTAGCATTTTGTCAAGGATAAAAGAGTAACTGGTACTGCCTGTCCTGCAATACTGACCTGGAAAAGAAGTGAACAGCTACTTTGGGTTGGTCATTCAACTTCCAGGTAGAAAAATTCAGACAAAAAAATTCCTGCTCTTAATAGCTGGTGAATTTCATTCACTGATCTAGTTTTTATCTTGCCAGAAAAAGAAAAACTCTAAGCAAAAATCTTTCTTCTCCCTTTGACTTACAATGATCAAATTCTCATGATGCCCTGCTACAAATCACTTTGCTTTTCTCACCCATTGTTCATAGATAGACACTTATCTTCACTTATCTTCATCCAATACACATTAGCTGCTTCTGTGGGTTTATCTGCTCAGTCTCCTGAGGACCAGCATTGCACCCATATTTTTTTTTTCTTCCACTGGCTGCCTTTTCTTTAAGAGCCTTAATGTATCTTTTATTAAAAATCACTCTCCTTTGTTCTGGGGAGTGGGATTTTTTTTTTTTTTTTTTTTTGGTAATGGCTGAGCAAAGTCTAATTAAAAACATAGTTCTCTTTGGGCAAAGGAGTCTTGGCAAACCAGTATTCCTTGCTGTTATTCAGTGTAGAACTTTGCAAATTTGGATGGCAAGATTTTTGTTGTTATTGGGTGAAAGATAATCTTTTTCCTTTTCATTGTGAGGAAATATTTTGGAGTTTGAAAGGAAGTATAGTAATTTTATGAATCATATCCTTGAAAGAATCTCTGTATTTTTAACTGGAAATAAACCAGTGAGTAAGTAGTGCCATTGATTCACTTTATCAATTCAGTTAGTTTGCAATATAACTAAAGAGAAGAATAATGGAAATGAAGCTTTGACCTTTGTTCACCACAATAAAAGATGTCATCTTATGTATGTTCTCTAGATGATTAATTGACCTTACATAAATTTCCTTCTTTTCTCACCAGCCACATGTTTCTCCAACTGTGTGTTAAAATTTAATGAAGATCAGTCGGCTGTTATGTTTGAGTCTTAAACTGGTTGAAGAAAAATAGTGACACATTTTTGTGTTGTCTTGCAGAGAGTATCTATGCTTTGTTACTGCTATTAACAGGTAACATCTTCAAATTTTGAGTGTCAGTCTCAAATACTGACTCCTCATTATGCAATAAAATGGAATACTAGGAATACTGTCATTTCCTGGGTTGCCAAAGATATTTGAATCAACATAATGCTTGAGTAGAATGTCTACTCTGTGCTTATCAGGCTGCCTTTCTTGTGATAAACACCAAAATGCCTTAACACAAAATAGTAATGATTTTTTAGTTAGTAGCTAGCAAATAGACAATCTGCAAGCAGAATAAGAGGCAGAATGCAAATATATTAATAGAAGTTACTTAATTTGGAGAGAGACTCCCTCCCCACTGTTTTAGTGAATTTTCTACATTTTATAAATCTTTCTCAAAGTTCAAAACACATAAATTCATAGGGTGCTGGTATTCAGAAGCAAACAAACTAGAGTCCATCAGCAGAGAAGGATGAAGAAAAATGGCATCCAAAAAATACTACATTTTTCCTTCTAAAAATATGACTTTAGGTGCTACTTCTTAAAAATACTGATTTGAAAATTTAGATCAAAACTTGGCTTAGGTCAGTTACCCTGAGTAGGCTGTGAGCCCAGGATGATAGCTGTTTAATGTTCTGTAACTTGCCTGAGATCTGAGTCAGGTGTCAGATATGGATTCAGATGGCAAGGCAATTCCAAGCCTTGCCCTCCTCCTCACAAGACTTAACAAGCCCATCCCACCAACTTCTTGTAGGTGATATAAGGTCCTAACTACTTGTCAGCCCTGCTCAGACTCTCCAGTTTCTTGTTGAACTGACAGGGGCCAAACCAGGACTAACACTCTGTCTACCTTCTAGTTTTCCTCATGATCCACAACTCAGGCTTCCAAAACTTTCCTTCACAACCCTGGGCATAACAAGTCGAGCATTGCTGGTAGCACTATCATACTGTAATTGCCACTGCTGCTGTCTCCCTCTCCCCCTCCTTCCTAGATGTGAGTTTTAGGTGTTTGGGAAAAATGCATTGAAGTGTTTTTGAGGAACTCTTCCTGCCACAGTCTTAACTTGAAAGTGTTGGGTTTATTATGTTTGATTTCTGAAAGATTTCTGGAAGTCCTCCACTGGAGCTTCAGTGCTGAGCAAGGCTGAGGTTCTGTTTTGGCACAAAAACTTTTTATTGGTATACAATAATTCTGTTAAAGAAAATTTCCCCTCCTGATGTGAAGTATAAAAAAAATCTGTGTCCCATTGCATTTCATTAATTTATCTTTGCTACTATGGGTTTTGAATTGGTGCAGGATTGAGCAGTAGCAATTCATTTCTTAATTTCTCTCAATAAAACTATGCTAAGAAAGAGCATAAACTTTTGCAGTTTCTCTAGTTCCTCGAGCAAAGTCCTAATTGTATCATCATTCCCACCAAAACAGCCTTGGTAACCATAATTAGAGCATGAAAATACTACTACAACATATTCCAGGAAATTCAGTAGAAAAATTAAGTTAATTTTATAGCAACTGTGTGAAATGGGTGGAGTGCGAATGTGTTAAAAAAAGTCATGGATACAACCTGAATGACTTTACAGGACTTTATAGTGGTTTAAGACCCTCTGTACCTGACAGTGAAGAAAACTGAGATGTTTGGTAAGCATAAGCCTTTTTTGCAGATTAAAATACCTTGAAATCTCCACCTTTCTGACATATTTTGATCCTGGCTTAAAAGTGGTAGCAGTGCTGGGACCCCAAGTGTGCAGCCTCTTCAGGTTCAGTCTGAAATATACCTGAATCATCCTCACATCTACCAGACTTCTTCACACCATTTTAGTGGTCTATATGTTAAAATTGTGCACACAAATAAGCTGAAATTTTTTAAAAATTAATTTTTCCTAGGATTAAAAATATGCAGTCTGATCCAAGACAAAAGGATATTGTCAAGAATATTTGTTAACAATCAACTAAAAGGGAGTATTACAATGCTTTTGGAAATACAGTTGCTAATAGAGAGGTTTCCCATAGGTTGGGCTGTTTTCTACAAAGATGACAATCATGTTCATCTTCATTCCAGAAACATACTTCTGAAATACATAAATAGAAATTTATATTAATGTTAATTTATAATTAGTCCATGATTGCTCTGTTTCGATGAAGTTAAAGGCATATTAATCTAGCCATGTATTAATTTTGCCTAGCAAAATTTTGATACAGTAGGGGTACAGGGATGCCTTCTGTGAACTGCTGGTGGAAGGTTCCCCATGTCCAACAGAGCCAGTCCCAGGTGGCTCCAGGAGGGACCTGCCACTGGTAAAGGCTGAGCCCTTCAACAATGGTGGTGGTGCCTCTGGAATGACAGATTTAAGAAGAGAAAACAGCTATTGTACGAGAGCAATTGCAGCCAGAAGAGAGAGAAGTATGAACGAGTGGGAGAAACAGCCCTGCAGATACCCAGGTCAGTAAAGCTGAGGAGAGGGAGATGTTCCAGTCCCAGGAGCTGAGGTTCCCCTGCAGATACCCAGGTCAGTAAAGCTGAGGAGAGGGAGATGTTCCAGTCCCAGGAGCTGAGGTTCCCCTGCAGCCCCTGGTGCATCCCCTGGTGCAGTTGTGCCCTTGCAGCCCGTGGAGGACATGGGGGAGCAGAGATCCACCTGCAGCCATGGAGGACCCCACAACAAAGCAGGGGGATGCCTGAAGGAGGCTGTCACCCCGTGGGAAGACTGTGCTGGAGCAGTTTTGCCATCAGGACCTGTGACCCTGTGGGGTACTGTAAGAGATGGTCTGAAGATCCCTCATCTGCCTCACGACCATCGTCAAGGACAGAGACTGAAACCCCTAAAAGGACTCTAAACCCCAACACAGGAGTTCTGGTCTGGCTGAGGTGGGATGTTTGGCAAGTGTTGCCTGCAGGTGTGTTCAATGGAAAAACCTGGCACGCATTTCCATGGGAACATCAGAACCTGAGCAGAAACAATGGGCAAGTCATGGCGAATTGACTGCACTTGCTCACGGCCGTACCTGTTCCCGTTAACACTGCACTTGCTGACGGCCGTACCTGTTCTTGTTAACACTGTGCTTGCTGACGGCTGACCTGTTCTCAGTTCTCTCAAGACGAACACACCGTGATGATTTCCCCACCTTTTGGCCAACTGCCTGTTGCTTTGGAAAGGACTATAAGGACCCCTAAGTTAACCAAAGACTTTGTGATCACCCCATGGAAGAAGACGGATCTATTGGCTGGGCCACGAGGACTTCGTCTCTCCGTTGGTAGCTATTACCCACCCCTTCTTTCTCTTTTCTTGCTGTCCTTTGTTTCCCTTCAAATCCTTCTATCGCATTTGCTGTTGGCACTAATAAAAGTGCATTTGTTTTGATGAATACTGAAATCCCCTCTGTGTTGTTTTTTGCACTCTGAGATCCTTAAAACGAACCATCACGAACCCCGCTTGTATTAGCGGATCGTGACAGGTACCCACAGTGGAGCAGCCTGTTCCTGCAGAATTTCACCCTATGGAAATGTCCCAAGCTGGAGAAATTTGTGTAGAACTGCATCCCGTGGAAAGGGCTGTCTGGACTGACTGGAGGAATCTGTAGATGACTGTCTCCCACAGGATGGACCCACACTGGAGCAGGGGAAGAGTGTGAGGAGTCCTCCCCTGAGCAGGAAGGATTAGCAAAGACAATGTGTGATGAACCAAGCACAGCCCCCATTCCCCATTCCTCTGAGCTGCTGAGAGAGAGAGGAGGTAGAGAAAATGGGCAGTGAAGTTGAGCCTCGAAAGAAGGGAAGGGTGGGAAGGTGCTTTAAGATTTGGTTTTATTTCTCTATCCTACTCTGATTTCATTGGTAATAAGTTAAATTAATGTCCCCAAGTTGAGTCAGTTTTGCCCTGTGACAGTCACTGGTGTGTGATCTCTCCCTGCCCTTATCTCAACTCTGGAGCTTTTTGTTGTATTTTCTCTGCCTGCCCAGCTGAAGAGGGCAGTGATGAAGTGGCTTTGGTGGGCACCTGGTGTCCAGCCAGAGTCAGCCTGACACAGCCAGCTAGAGGGAAAAAAAATCTTCTGATTTTTAAAAAAAAGATTTTTTGAGTATGAATGTATTCAGGCTGTCTTTAAATTAACAATGTCTTTGTTATGTGTATACTGAATATATCTGTTCATTAATTTAAAAAAATTTATCTGGAACAGAACCCAATTTAATCAGAATATGCTGGTTTCTCATTTTTCAATATCTATTTGGTTAACAGTTGCTGAGATTAATCATTAGTACAGTAATATAATGAATTACATAATCAAAGATTCTAACAAGATTGGCAATGTTTATGAGAGTGTTAATAAGTTGCTTTGTGTGGCAAGTCTGACCTACCTGGATATACTACTTTTTGTTTAACTTTTTATAAAAGTGTAACATTTTACATTCATATTTTACATTTTTATAAAGGTTTTAAATTTTAATGAAATATAACAAGAAGAAAAGGGCCAAATATGCTCCTTAAGGTGACTCAGTTGTCTAGAGATGAATTTATTTTGACTTCATTTATTTGTTCGTATTAATGTACCTTGTATTTACAGTTTAGCTCTCTTGTTTACCAAGGACTTTTTTTCCCCGTTTCCTGAGTTCCTGCTGTTTTCAGGGGATTGATCTCACCAACAGATAAAATTTTCTTTTTTAATGATAAATAGATGTGACATTTTACCTTGGAAGAGGCCTGAAACATTTTAAAGCTTTTGAACTCGTTTAGGTTGCTGGAAGCCCTCAGCTACCAATCAATGGAAGGTGAGAGTGACTAGCTGAAAGCAAAAAGCTCTTGGAAGGGTATTTGTCCTGTTATGCCCATATGTGTAAGTGGCTTAGTTTATGTCCTGTATCTCAGAGTCACCTAGTGAGCAACTGGAGATTAATTGCTGGTGTCAAGGTCTTCAGAGAAAAATGGCTGATACACCCTCGTTGTTTTTATTTAAGTGGAACTGTACCTACTCAGTGATACCTTTTCCTATGCATTCCTTCTCCTTCTTAGAACACCTTTTGTGTCTTATCACTATCTATCAAGCTTTCTAGATCTTATTCTGAGCTTTAATTCTAATTCTGGGTGCTATGTGACAGAGCCTTTAGAGGCCGTAGTAGTTTCAAAACTTCTCCACTCCTCAAGAACCAGTTGGAAAAAAACAAACAAACAAAAAAAACCAAACAAAAACCAACCAACCAACCGAACAAACCCCAAGAGAGCCTGTAGCAAAAAGTTCTGCTAGGAGTTAGAAGGAAAAATAACCCAGCACCACGAAATATCAGCATGCAGGTAGGCAGTTGGAAAAATGTATGTGTGGGGTGGAGCACATAGAGCTTTGCATGCCTTCCTCAGTGGCCCATACTGAGTCATCTGGATGTTGACTCCCAGTCCTAGAAACAATCTGGATAGAAGTGGATATAAGCAAAGCACAAGGTCCTGCCTTTTCAAGACTCTTTTCAAATATAAAGTTCACTGCCTATCTGTATTTGCTGTGTTCGAGACTTTATGATGATACTTTTGGAAGTACTACCTTAAGAAAGACTTTTTAACTGAGTGCTTTTAACATGCCATCAATGGGCATGTTCCTATAAAATAAAACCTGTGGGAGTAATGTAGTGTTAGTGACATTTTATATCATGTAAATGTGTGGAGAGACTGATGTCTTGACTGATGTCACAATCATTTAGATTGAACAAGAACTTTAAGATCCTTAAGAACAACATTAAACCTAACATTTCCAAGTTCACCCCAAAAACTTGTCCTTAAGTACTATATTTACACATCTGCTAAACACCATCAGGGCTGGTGACTCGACTTCCCTGAGCAGCCTATTCCTTATGCAGGCACCTGGTGGCAATTGAGACACAGATCCTCTGCCTGATTTCCAGTTGCTGTTCCATGAATCTCCTTCAAGTCCTGTATCCTGTCTGCCAGCTCCATGTAGATGTCTCAGACACTGCTGAAGGATTCAAATGTCTTTGAATGCCCTTATTTAAATAAGTAAATTGAACTCTGCATGAACAATTGCTCTCTATCCTGGACTTTATAGTTGTGCTCTTTCAATGAATAATGGACAGAAATGGTGTACTTGTGAGGTAATTTTCTCATGTCATCCTGAGAGAAGTCCAAAATAGGGAGGATTAATATCTGAAAGTATTTGTCTTTAGTGGTGGTGACAGCCTTACACTCATAGTCACCTCAACTCTAGCCATCTCCAGTACCCAACATGTTCATCTGGGCTGGTCACTCCAGGGTCCACAAATCACCACTAAAGAGAAATGGGCACTTTTAAGAAGAAATTGGTTTTACCTACTTTTTATTGTCCAGATGACATGAAGCAATAAATCCCACCCTAGATCCTTAACTTTTAGAAACCTTGAAACTTAGGTGAAATTAATCCTAGATATACTCTTAAGAGAAAAACTTTCCTTCATTTGCACATACATCTCCAACTGGCTGAACTCACTACAGAAAAAAATGCAGATACAAGACCTCAGATTACAACGACAGAATATTCACATAATGACAGGTTAATAATATAATTATTGAGGATAAATTCTGAAGGAATAAGTAGTATGCTTGTGTTGTATGGTCTGTGTTCCAGCTCTGTCTACAGGGGTGAATTTCACCTTATGAATGAATTCTTGATTGTACAGCTCCACACACAGCTGTGGGATGAGAATTATATAATTAACGGTGAGTGCTGAAATCCCAACATGTAGCCATGGATGCACACCTGCCATGCAGTAATGGGAGTGAATTTCCTTTTAACATGCAAGTATGGGCTAATGTGGACCACACTGTGATTTTTTTTTTCTCCTCTTTCCATTGGCAATGGGAAGAGTGGAAAAAAGTGAAGTCTTTATTACAATTTTTGCTAGCATTACTCTTAATCTGCCTTTTTAATTAGTCCTGCTGTGTGGCTGAGACTCCACATAGGCTGTCATGCCACAGGGAAGACCTATATATTATAATATAGCAATTATATTATTTAACCTCACACTTTCCAGCATGAGTGACTGATTCTATCTCTCATGCTGCAAGCATTTGTATCTGGCAGATACGTGGCTGCTGTTTTTAATGACTGAAACTTGCTTGTTTTGGTACTGTTGGTCCACTCTCTTATCCAGTCCCTCCAGCCATGAGTGGAAAGAAAAAGGTGAAAGGGGAGCAGTCAATGAAATAAATATTTTTTATATCCTTTTTTACACCATATACTTTCAGGATTCAAGTTCTTGGTGGCTGGGGAATTTATTACAAAATAGAATTGACTTTTTGAACTTGGGGCTTTATTTCTAAAATTCAGAAGTTCCTGCCAGGATTATTTGGCATGGTTTTTGGGATATCTCCTTTGAGCTCTGTCACTTCCAATGGTCTCAAATATGCATGAGATATGTGAGATAACTAAACATTAATTACTATTATTTCTGATTTTCCTGTACTGCATTTTTTTCACACTGAAATTACTAATTTATGGGTCTGCTTTTGCCATAGAGAGTAGAGATTTTACTTTTTATCTGGCATATTTTGGTACATAGTTTCAGACTTACAGTGTCTCATACTCATAGTCCAGATGTTGAAAAAATCTCTGCCATGAACTTTGGTATTCAGCTTTTGACAGCACGAGAGGATCTTCATGATTGAGTAGACTGTGAACAGTCACTAAAGAATTATGCACATCAAAAATTCATAAAGCCATGCAATAAAGTTTATCAGAAACTCACAGTTAACACTTTTTATCAAAACTGACTATATAAAGGTTTCAACCTGAGCAATATTCTTAGGGGATCAGTGAAGTGTTTAACTGATTTCAGCAAGTCAGGTTTAGTCTGGGTGACTGTCATTCACATGTATCCATGTATGTTAGCACAGGATTTGTGTTTTTATTTTAAATTACTTTTCCCCTCACTAATAGAAAGTAGGATATCACATTTCATCTTCCTAAAACCCAAAGTGAGGGAAGAGAGCAAGCTCCAGTTCATATAGGTAGAAGCCATGCACTGAGAGCATCTACTTCAGAGTATTATATGTTTCTGTCCTTTTTCATTTCTCTTAAAACTATTCATTAATTTTCTGATTCTCCAGATTCCTTGGGATTACGTGTGAAGCTCTGTTTTATTGCATCTGTAACAGTGTACTGCAAAAGGGTGAAGGTTGTCAATTCAATGTTAAATACCACCTTGGGTTACAAATATTCTTTTCTCATTGTGCTCCCAAATCTGAGCTTTCCTCTGTGCCTTTCAAGCTATTCCAGTTACACTGCTCTTTTATTTGGATGCATGCTCAACATGCCATCCTTCTACCAGAAATGAGATCCTAATGTGACATAAATAGGAGATATTATCATATCAGGACGATGTACACAAGTCTAAACTGCTAAATTATGTTCTTATCACGTCATTGAATAGGCCTTATGCTTTGTCCATCTTCAGGTGTAAGGATTCATAGACTCATTTCTAAAATGAAGAAAGTAAATTTAAATACTATTGAAATAACGCTGTCTCCTTATAGAAGCATAATTCAATATCAATCTTCACTGAACTTAGTTTAAATACCATTTTAAGGGAGAGAATGTCACTTTTAAAAGCATTTAAATACTTGCCATTATACCCTCACCTTTCTCAAATATTCTAAATAAGATGATTAATTTTGTTTGGCTTAAATAGTTTCTTTAACTTAATCTTTCAATTTAGAATAATCTTTAAAAATCAGTCCTTTTTATTTTTTAATGTTATCATAAACTTAATCAGTTTGCTCCAGACTGACCTCATATGAAAGTTTCTGTTCATGTAAAATTTCAAACTTTTGGTTTGATTCTGAGTAAATTGACAGTTTTTCCGCTTTCAAAAAGTACATTGAGGCCACATTTTTTTTTTTTTAATTATTTTTTGTGTGTGTGTGTGCTGTGATTAAAGGATTGCCATGTGTTCAGTGGGTTTCTACTTTCATACTGTTTCCTACTATCGAGTAGTGCAGAATGACTGGCAGTTACTAAGCATACATCTACTAGGTATCTGTAATCATGTGAGGCAAAATTCATCCCATCCCTATAGGAACTGGAAAATGGCAAGTCTCCTACTGCCTTCTATGGAGGTGAGAAAGAAATCTGTGGTATGACAGGGCAGAATGTGGCCAGGAAATTTGGTTTCTGTTCACTCTTACACAGAATTCATGGTTTTGATGTGGAATCCACCCAGCTTTTCTAGGTAGAGGCAATCATTAGCAGAATAAGAAAGTTTCCAAGGAAGAAACAGGTTAAATATGTACACCTTCACTGCTTCAAATATTCACATTGGGAAGGATCCTGAGAAGGCAAGATGAATTGTGATGGATCCAGGGCAGTAAACGATAGGCATAAGGGGTGTTAAAGTTATAAGCAGTGTGGCATCCACAGCAAGGAATTCTCTGAAAAGTTACCAAAGTACATCTGTTTTTGTGACCTTGTGCTAAATCACTTGGTCTTGGACTCCTAGCACAGACATTAGTAGGGAATTCAGAGCCTGGGAATCCATGTGGAGGATCAACTGCAGCCCTTTACACCAGGTAAGTGTTTTATCCACCAGACATCCATGCAATGTATTTGGTGACTCATTCTCTCATTTGACCCACAAAGGAGTCAGACAAATCCTCTTCCATTTCTTCAGTCTCCACCTGAGCAGCATCTTTCAGGCACCCGCATTTAAAGACGAAAATCTCATGAAAGGAACTCTATATTGTATTTTTATCATTTCAGTGTCCTTTTTCCAAAGAAAGAAATGAACTCCTTCATATGGATCATAAGGATGAAAAATACACAACGTGTTTATTGTGTGCATGTGTGTGTGGGTAGCTACAGAGGAGTGAATAGTAAATGAATATGTATGCAACACTAGGGTGACATCTGAATGAAATCAATTCCAAGTGAGCAGTGCACTGTTCCATATCACGGGTTACTGATGCACATGGTCATCCATGGGCAGAACATTTTGTTCATACAAGTCTCATTTGCTGTGTGAATCTATCAGCTGATCATCCAGCAGGGACAGCTGTTTAAATTGCTAATTTCTTTTGCTGGCCACTGGGCCTTAACCACCTCGGGACAGAGGACCCAGAAAGTGCTCTCTACTTTTTGCTGTAATTTTATATACAGGAGCCCTATGTTAACAAGAATCATTCCACTTCCTCTCTGTAAGATGACATGCAGTTGTCACTGGCACCAAAAAAAAAAAAAAAAATTGCTTCAGGGGCCCAATCCTGCAAATGTGAACCTTTCCTGGGATGAGTTCAATGCTTGTGATTTCCCTTTAGCTCCAGCACCACTAAAAGTCAGCTGGCAGTTCTGTGAAGAGCACTGAGCTTTGTTTTCCAAACCTGAAAAGGACAGAGTAATTTACCAGATCCCTAGCAATGGGTGATATTGCTTAATATGATATCCATTCCAACTGCTGAGAAAATTTAGGTAGGCAGAATGCAATTTCTCAAGTTGGAATTTGGCCAAGACACTGGGGATATACTGTTGTTACAAGGGTAATGACATTTTTAATGCCACCTGAAGAAAACAATCCTTTGTAATACCTACTCACTTTTTTTTTTTTCAAAAACTGTTTTTGGAAATAATCCTCAGTAGTGTCCCAATTAAAAAAAAAAAAAACAACAAAAAACCACAAAATCAAAACTAGAAACAAAACTGACCACCCAAACACTGGAGATTTATAATTTGTCATCTTAGTTATGTATGGTCCCTCCACAGCTGGTGTTGTGCTTCCTACCCCATTGTAAAAGAGTAGTTCTGCAGTAGTTTTAAACATGAAATTTCATTCATCAGAAATCATGATATTTCCATGTTTTCCCTTCTGAAATAAAATAAGACAACCTATAGAGCCTTCTAAAGGAATGAGAAGCTCAGAGTAAAAAGTTTCCCAGGTGTCTCAATCAAGGCAAAAAAAAATGATTCAACTGAATCAAAAGCAGCATTTTTTTTGTTTCTTGATAAAAATTGAATATTTTGTTCAGACTATTCTCTGTGTCTGCCTGAATCTGCTGAGCCATTTGAGAATACAAACCGAGTCGCTCCTACTTCCATTTTTTTTCCTAGGTTTTGTGTTAGTGCTGAGCAACATTTCTGAGAATAATTTTCATTTTTGCCTGTTTGCACAAGAGATCTAACTTGGGTTGGCTTAGCCACAAGCTCTGAGCTCCAGGTCTCTCCTCTCCATCCTGTCATGACTCCTGTTTTACCTTAGGAACAAAAAGGAATTACTGTTTCCACAATGATTTTTTTAATAATTGTAACATTTCCATCCTTTCTTTCATGGTATTTTTGGACACTGAGAGCACAACGGGGCCTTTTCAGACTACAAGGAATTGGTCAGCCACCTATATTGGTAGAACAAAGATAAAAAGGACTGAATACATCAATGTTCTTCAGTGTTTAAGTATTCAATATATTGATGTCCCCTTAAAAAGGGATGTGAGCCAAAAAAACCCAAACTCAACCATAATGAATTTCAGTTCTAGCTGAAAAAACAATTGGACAGCTATAATGAATCATCTCCTATAAAAAGAAAAAAATATTTTAACTTTTTATTGTTTCCAGATCAGACACACCACTGCTGCTCTGAAAAATCTGTGAGCTGGGGAGGTATGTTGGGAGGGTACTGACATGTAAATAAACCTACTGAATATTTTCCTGTGCTCTGGACTTCCCAACATTGGAATTGCCATTCAAAAGAGCTCTTCAGGCAGGAAAAGGAAATAAAGAAAACCTCACATTGGTATGTTTAAAGCTGCTGAGTTTATTCAGGATGGAGCCAGGTGTAAAGAGACCAAGTCCTGCAGCCTGGTGACCGACACCCACCTGCCTGAGAGAACCATCTGTGTCCTTTTTCTCTCATGAAAGCTGCCTCGTTAGTGCTCTGGGCAGAGCCTGCAGCTGGAATTGCTCTGCAGTGTCTTGGGGTTTGATTACAGCAGGACACTTCTGGCTGAAGGGATGTGAGGAGAGATCTGACTGATATCTTGGGTCCACCTCTGCTGTCCTTGGATCTCAGTGGTGCTGCTGCGGAAGTGTGATAATGCTGGATAATCTAATCAGCAGAAAGTCACAAAGTGGGAAGGCATGTGGGTAAACTTCAGAGATTCTTTTTTGTGAGTCTGGACACAGGGCTCTAATGATGGACAATAAATCTCAGTTTAGTCTCCCAGTAATTCTTAACTTCTTCTGAGAGGACAAGATTGATTTTTATTGCTACTTGAGATGCATGCAATTCAGAAGCAACTCCAGTGAAGCCAAACACATAAGCTTTCAGGCGCTGAAGTCAGTATAAAACTGGTTAAAGGAAGAAAATATAAAATCTGAAACTCTATACTCTACTTACAAAGTAATACATATATAGATTTACTGCTTTTTGACAAGGTAATGCTAATGCAAAGAGATGATATTGCAGTTTTAAGCTAAACTTCACTTTTACATAAGCTGTTAACTTACATAAGCTTATCAACCTGACTTCCTCTGGACTACTTGAACAGTGGAATTAACTTCTGTACAATTTTTTGATATTAGTTACTCTAGTGAACACACTTGAAAAAATAAAGCTGTGAAAAATTTACTGATAAAAAAGAAAGCTTAACAGACCTCCTGATTTAAAATCTTCAGGTGAAAAAGTCAGTATTTTTACCAGATTGAATTTGTATTATGTTGGACTTTTAAAAAAGTTATACATTGTCCCAAAAGGAAAATAGAAGAATATTACTGAATCTTGTAGGAATACTATATTTTTGTATATCATCTGCAGGTGGGCAAAAAAGTGTTGGTCTCTGAAACTCACAGTTCTCCAGCATTTTTATCAATACACATTTTAAAAATGCTGGAGAGATCCTGTACCAGTTGGAAGCTCAATGTAGATTTGCAATGATGCTCCTATGACAGCTTAGCATTCTTATACACATATAAATACTAACACTAAGTACTAAACCATCCAATTACTCTATATAAAGTATCTCAATAAACAAATGGGAATTCTGGAGTTAGAAACTCTAGAAATATTTTCCAAATGTTTTTGCATGCTTTGTATGTGTGTGTGTCTGCAGACAGGAGTGTGAATTTTTATACTGATGATAGCTAAAATATACAGGTGTGTAAATTAAAGTGCAGAAAAAAACCTCACGAGTGGAGCATCACCTGCCATGTCAACAAGTTCACTCTGCCATTTCTTTGTTTCCAAGCAGATTATTAAATATCTTGTCAAACAAAGACAGACAAATTATTTTGGATGCCTAATTATTTGCAAAGGAGGGTGATAAACAGAGAGATGAAATGGAAGTGGAAGGAACTTCTGAGAGCTCAGAAATGTAAGAAAAATAGTACTCTAAACAACTTCACTCCCAAATTTCTGTGCCCCTTACTAACATTTTGAAATTGTGAAATAACCACAGAAATGGAAAAAGAAGGGAACAAGCAGCATTCATTCCACTTCTGAAGCACAGAGCTATCCTTGAATTTAATGTGCAACAATGGGTGGATGAACAAATATATTTTCAGGACTAAAAGAACCTATTTTCCTCATAGTTGTCATGTAGAGCTTATTCTATATATTTTTGTTCTGAGGTTCACTAAGAATTCAATTATTCAAGAAATATTTCAAATAAAATTAAATATTCATTTATTTGGAATTCTAGCCAAAGAAGTAGCTATCTACACACCACATTTGGTACATAGAAATGCATGCAGTAAATAAATACAAGAAAATCAGTTAAATCCTGTTAATATTAATTTTTTTCTAGTGTCTTCTGTTTATGGATAAGTCAAAAGGTTCAAAAGAATCTCTTTTGCTATTGAGATCACCTGCTCAATATTGACCTTGTTTTTTTTTGGAGTAGTAGCAAATCAAAATGACTGGAAAATATTAGGAATTACTTAAGACTGAATATCATTTTTATCTTTGACTACTCATCATGGAGTCAGCCTCTCTTCTACTGTTCAGCATGTTCCCTGAAGATTCATTTGGAATTATATCTTCATTGAAAAATCTTGTCTTGTTGACACAGCAGTACTTCCTATAATGAAGATCAAGCTATTTTCAATGTATTTTCTCAGGATATTTTTAGTGGTGAAAAATACCTCTCTTCAGCTGAGAATAAGTTACTTTGCAAGGTAGTAAAGGGAATAAAAATGTATACTGGTAAGTCCTTGTGTGGATAAGAGGCTACAAAAATGCCCAGGTATTGCTTCTGTGAGTGAAAAAGAACCTGCACTTAGCAACCTGCTCAAATCAGGAGACTTATTGGGTGTTGCACTAAGTTATGATTTGGAAAGGCATTGATCAGACTCAGTGCTAATTCTTTCACTGTGCTTTATGGGAGTGGGATAAGTTCTCTTCCCATTGAGCTGATGGTAGCTCTGCCATTGATTTCATTTGGAGTAATAGCATCAGTCCAAGTGTCTTTTGCAGGACAATAAAGTACAGTTTATTTAAGTGCATGAGAGGATTTTATGAGACAGCAAAGCACATGGGCTACAGAGAGTAGGAGCAGCAAATAAACCAGACAAGTAAGACAAACATTCCAGGCTTTGTTCTTTGTAATCCACCAGTTTTCTGTATCTGTTGTTTGCAAATCCCAGTTTTTTCATCTGTTCAGTTGTTAACTGCCCACAGTTTATTCAGTCCATATTCCTTGTCTAATTACTGTTTTTCTTCCTAAAGAACTTTGTCTTTTTACTCCTCAGAATTTTAATCTTTTCTTTCTTTTCTTTTTCTTTTTTGCCTATTGGGTTGTTCCATTTTCTACCTTATCAGGTCATACTACCTGAGTTTTTGAAATAAGGACTCTCTCACAGCAGTGTTCCCTCTGAGCTCACTGTCTTTTTAGAAAAGGGAAAAAAGGGAGACCAGGAAAACCTGGGGAGATACAGGGAGGTTTTCCTCACCAAGATCTTGCCCAAGAAGATCATTGAGAAGATCCTCCTGTAATTTATGCTAGACACAGGGTCTTCTACAACAGGGTTACAGTGTTGGGGCACAAGGAAAGAACAACTCACATCACCTACCTCAGGTACGTTGAGCTTTGAAACTCTCTTCCGTCTCTCCTCTCAACAATTTGTGGACAGTTCTTGAAAAATAGAAACAAGAAAATAATCAATAAAATAAATTGTAACAATAATTAAATAAAGACATATCCTGCAGAACTTTCAGTTGCAAGGAAACAAAGAAGTGCATTACAGCAGAAGATGTTGAGTTCTCTGATGGTATCATAGATGTTAGAAATGGATACTGGCATGCAAGAAATGTGTATTACTTTTCCTTTCAATATGTTCAGATCACCAAACTCTCTAATTAGCATTTGAGTGTTTCCTAGTCTTTGCGAAATTCCGAAAAACAAATGTAGTAATCCAAAATATTTTCTTGCTCTTGATGAGATAACGATCCATTCCCTAGGGAATTTGGATTTTTCACGGTCACTATCAACAAGAAGAGAATGGAAAGTTTGGTATAGAGAGCACATTTCCCCTTTGTGTTTTCCTAGTTCTAATTTGCATTATATCCTTTCCTACACTCTTCTGGGGTTTGGTTTGGTCGCTAGTTTTCTTTAATTATTATCCTTATTGTGATTAATTGAGGCAATTCTTTAGAATTTATATTCCTAAACAAGTTATGCATTTTAATTCTTTTACCATTCTTGTTTTAATTTATACTCACCTAACCTCTTTTTCAAGTATGCTTTTTGTTTTGCTCTGAAGAACGTCTGAACGATGATTTTTTTTGCACTTAGGAAAAAGCATAAAATGTTTCTCCAATTAAAAATGAACAGAAACCCCTGAAAATCCAGGAAAGGGTCAATGTTATTTTATTTTTACAGAACCTTTTTTTATATTTTTACATAAATATTTTTCCACAGTGATAGGATAGAATAGTCAGTAACAAAGAAAATACCATTCCTCTTATTATCTAATGGAGAGCTTTCAGTGTCAGACAGAAAGTGATAGAAACATAATGGGAACAATACTGGGTGGCGTTGGTGGAAATATGAACAGATATGGATAATTAATTGTAATAGCAGTAACAAAATTACTTTCAGCCTACTTAGTTATTGCAAAAATGGCCCAACATTTATGTTCTTCACTCTTCCTGAAAACTTTAAATTACATTCAGTAGGATATATTAAGAAAGCTATAGATCATTAAGCTGTTTTGCCTTCACTGATGTTAAGATAGCAGCAGAGCTCACTCTGAAAATATTTGAGCCAAAATTCTGAAATAATTTCATGACATCATGTGAGTTACTTTTAATCCTAGAAGTAGAGAACTGTGACTAAAATTATGATACTATTACAACAGCCTAATTTTCATGTCTCATTTATATATCAGTGGTAGGAGATTTTAAAAGAAAAATTCTGGGGGGGTACGTGTATCAGTTTTAAGGAGATGCGTTTGAACTAGAACATCTGTATCACATTAAATCAGTCTTCTGATTCAGAAATCATCACCAGTTACAAATGGTTTTGCCAAAAACATTTCTTAGTTTACCCAAGTTTTTGGACAAAGGATTTGAGAACATTACAGCTCCATCTTGTTCTATCTTAGTAAGGTGTTGATTAATACTTCTGAGAGGCTGTTTGCAGTGATGCAGGAGAAGTTCCCTGAAGAGCCCTGGGACAGTGGCCCTCACACAGGTCCATACCCAGTGATACTTTGGAGCACATTTCACCACGGGACATTGTTAACATGTCGAGGGAGCTGGTGAATTGAACAAAGCGTGCTGACAGAAATCAGTGTGCTCTAATCTTCCTTGCAGAGCAACAAAGAGGGCCATGAGCAATTCTACCTTAGTGTCTTGATGAGTTTATCCAGCTCTTTCTCTACAGATGTAAAATTATTAGAGGGAACCATGAGATATCATCACTGCAGAAGAAAATAATTTGAATACATGCAATGATAGATATTTCTTATGTTATGTGCCAATGAAGCTATTTCCATCCTGTAATACAGACCCTGTTTGAAGCAATTTCCCAAAGACAAATCGAGGTAAGGCAGAAATGAAATTAGTGTGAAGGACAAAATACTGCAAAGGATTAAAAAAATTATAATGTTCTTCCATATAGGGAGTCTTCTTTTTTTTGGTCAAAACAACTCTTAACCTTGAGGCCAGCTTTTTTTGTCTCTGGTTTCTGTTGTCTTTGCTTTATTTAGCACCCAGTCAAAGAGCTTTGCCTCAGCTACGTTAATTATTAGAAAATTGCAGTTCTGGTAGTTGTGAAAAGGGTGATAATATTGAGAATTGCAGCTAGATTGGGATGTGGCAGTCCTGCTAAGGAGCAAAGAAGAACAAGAACATGTTAAGCAACTGCTTCAATCTTGCCAGTGACTTTGTACTTGATCAAGATCAACTCCAAATGTTTCGGAAAGGGAGTTTCCACGTACCTGTAAAATAAAAATGGTAGGAAAAAAAGTAAGTTTTCCTAACTTTTAAACTACTTATGAGTAGTAATATCCAAGACTGCAATATGGCAGAGGAGGGTCATGTGGCAATTCTTGGACTGAAATTTAAACAGCCTATAATTTGAAAATCCTGGCACATGTAATGCTTCCATACTGGGACTGATTTAAAACAAACTTGACACTAACAATGTTGAAGCTACGGCTGAGTTGGTTTCAATAGATTTTAAAAATAATTTCTTAAATAATTCTCATGCAAAAATAATTTAAATTTTCTCTATGGATCATTCTGCTAGTTTAAAACTAAACTTGTCAATATTTATGATATTCATACATGTCATGAAGAATTCTTTTAACTGTTATTGTCCATTCTGAAAATAAAAATAAAATCAAGTCTAGAAATACTGCAAATTGTTTTTCTTATTATGTGACTTCTTCTTTTCAATATATTCTAGTTCTTTCTTTATTATATTTAAGGCAGAAGCAATAAAAAGCAATTGTTTTCATGAAAGATGTGACTTATATATATTTCTTCAGAACTGTATTCATGAGAACAATGCCCAGGAGATGGTTTAAAAGCTACATAATTTCAAGAAACACACACCTTCATTTTGGCTTGAATTCTGTACATTTTGCAGACATTTACTTGATTTAGCTTCACTGCTAATACACTTAAATGAGGTGTGTGTATGTGTGTGCATGTGTGTGTGTGTAAAACATTTGCTGCTAATGAACAGGGACTTTTCTACTGCAACATTTCATTATAGAGAGCAATTACACAAAGAGCATGTCAAATATATTATACTTTTAGTGTGAAGATACAGTAAACCAAAGGGAAAACAACTTCCCCGTGCTGGGTTCTGAACGGATATTATGAGAGATTCCCAAAATAGATAAATGGAACAGTTATGAAGAAAGAAGTGGAAAATAAGATTTGAAGGTAAGAATGTTATCTATTTGTATACGGAACAAGGCACCACCTTTTCTCCAGATACATCAGCAGTACTTTACAAACTACAAGCCTTTTGAAGCATTGATGGATTCAGACAGATCTGATATAGTTTTAAAAATCTTGTAAATATTTGACTCCCACTGATTTTAGTTGGAGAAGATGCCTGAATTTCTTTTGAGAATCCTTCACATTGCATGTCAGAGTTTTAAATGATTTTTCTTCAAGTAAGAAAATTATGTGAGTAGGTCCTATATATATACAGATATATGTCTGTATGTCTATATATGTGTGTATTTTTACACATTCATTTTTCAGAGCTCGGGATGAAAAGTTTAATGTACAGTACATTCAATTAGGTGAAAAAACATACCATTTGCATTGAAATTCACTATATGCACATTTGACCCTTATTTCTTAGTAGAAGAGTTGAGAGTTTTTCTTTGTACATTATTTATTAGTTGATGAGACAGAAAATAAACTGGAAAAGACATATCTTTATCTAATAAAATACAAGTTTTAACACACATTATGAAAAATTAGTTGAAATGTCATAATGTTTTATTATAAATACTTACAGAGTCTTTAGTTCTGGCCAGATCCTATTTGATCAAGTTTGGAAATAAATAGCATTAAGAATTGGATTTATCTCAGTACATACAAACACCTACAGTATTGATAACTGTGCTTGAGTGAGTGTCCATATGCTGCTTTTGAGAGATATGGACAAAACCTCTTTCTAGAGGTGGGGACATAATTAATTTAATCCTGAATGGATGTATAAAAAAGACTGCAGAATATTTCTGCCTATGTCTCTATACTGACTACAAAAGGACATCCATATGATGAGGGTAGAAAAAGGGTTAGAAAAGATAACTGATGGCATCCCCTGACAGGATTGGGATACATTTCCTTAAAATCAATCTGACATGCATAATTAGCAATGCTTCATGGAAGCTCTCATTTTACCATTTCTTTGCCTGTTTGGTATGTGCCACTTCCATAATAAAGCTGAACTGGACTGTTTGATTTTCAGTAATTTGCATATAGAAATACCTTGCAATGAAGTGTCTGGTAATGTGAAGCAAAATTAAGTTTATTAATTTTTTTTTTAGGAATATAGGAGAATTTAAGAATAAGGAGAATTTATTATGGTATTGTATTTCAGAGTTTTCTTTTATAAAAACAGACACTAGTATTTGGGCCTAGAGTATTGTCCTTGGTATTTTCTCTGTTAACTTAAAGGATACCTTTGCCAGGCAAGAAAAATCACTCACTTCCAGATGCCAGTCAATTACTTTAAGAACTGCTGGAGAGTTTCACTTCTGAATATTTAACTTTTTGGCTTTCAAAATGACAAATTGTGTAGCATGTAACTTGAAAGATCCTGTGGGAAAGTGAAATTTAGCACTATTGAAGATTTCCTGCCTGATTTTTTCCTTGTTTGTAGAAGCTGAACTGAACACCAAGTTCATGTTCCTGGTTGAGCATTCACCACATGCTCTTGTTATTTGCTCTAAGAGTAGCATCAGACAGTCCCACTGGAACTTGAAGATCCTGCTGTGCAGGGATTAGCCGTGCATTTTCATTCTACAAACATTCTAGAATTAGGTTCTAGATAAGACAAGTAAAGGATGGCACTTTTATATAATTCCTCTGGAGTTCCTGATGGCATTTATGAAGGCAAATGAATCTGACTTCATGTTCATCAGAGCAGACCAGGATCCTCTCAGATGTTTGCAGGCACTTCCTATAGCATTGATGGCTATTCCAAAACCAGTTACAGTAGTAACCAAGAAACCAAAATAATAATTGATAGTTTGATTAATCATAAAATATTCTAGCAAAAATATTGTCTACAAAGTAAAAAGTTAAATACCAAACCTTGGAAAAGCAAATTCAAGCACTTAAAAATGTCCCAGAATTTAGAAATTGGCATTTCAACTTCTTAAAAATGTCCATTTTGAGATGTTTTTGACTTTACAGCAGCACTGTCTGAAACATGAATATTATAGATTGACTTGTCTCATCTGTTATCTCCCACCAATATGTGATGCACTATGTCCAGAAACAGACTTGATGATGATGATGAGCGTGATGGTGATAGGTTGGGATTTGGAAATAATTTTATTAAATGGTGTCTGAAAAAAATGCCCTTATTTTGTACATACTGTTGGCATTTTCATAGATGAAACAAACACCTGCATGCACAAACAATCCTAGCCCACAGAAATTCAAAGTTTATGAGTTTGGACATCTGTGTTTGCTAACAGTTGTCACCATAATTTAGAGAGTCTTGGGAAGCGAAGGGTTATAGAATTAATCTTGACACATATTTCTGAAGGTGAGTTTTTTTTCTGTAAACTGTCTGCTGTATGTCAGTGTGTGTGTGTATATTTTATTAAAATGTACAATATATTAAGGCATAAACTATTATAATTTAAGCATGGATATTATTTTCTATTTGTACAAGTCTAAATTTAGGAAGACATTTAAATATTTATCTATCATGCTTTCAATTACTTCACCTGCTGTATGTTAAATAATTTTCCAAACCAAGAAAACTTTTTCTGTCTCAGGGTCAGAAAGACACTGTCACCAGCTCTGCAGTTATTTCTTTCTGTCAGTTGATACAATAAAAGATGCATATTTTCCCAAGGTCACGCAAATGTTGTTCTATAAAATCCAGTGATTTCATTGGCTGGCTAATTGATTTTCAGAGGAGAATCAAAAAATGACCATCTCATTAGCTAGCAGAGCTTAGCAGCCAGGATCCACTGGTTTGGGCAGAGGAGCAGAAAGAGCCACAGATGGAAAAATATAAAAAACAAGTAAACAGAAAATATTGCAGCCAACAGCTCCAGTCATTGTTCAGTTTTCTCCAACTTTTACTTTAAGGCTTTAAAAAAGGATTTTTAATCTCATCCCTTTTCATTTACAGTGGCAGGTAAAGCAAATATATAAAATGCTACACTGGTAGCAGAGCAGGTTGTTTTGTTTATTAAGTCAAAGTGAAATGTTGATTTACACTAAGAACATAAAAGCAAAGGGGAGATGATTACAGCTTCACTTTGGCTGCTCAGTTTCTAATAATCTTCTACATGTAATGAGACTGGGGAATGGAGAAACCTTTTCCTGACAATGCTGGCAGCAGGATAACTTCTACATGCTATTGATTTTTCTTCATTGATTGTAATCTTCCTCTTCCTAAGCGTCTGTCTTTGCTTCTCTGACATATTGAGCACTGAATAGTCCCTGAGTAATTCTTGAACAGTTTGGGATCATTTTTATTTTCACAGGACAGTTGAGACCAATGGAGTGATTTATGTGTACTTTGGAAGGCAAAACAAAACAGTACTTCTCTGTGAATAACTACGGACACAAAGATTATGGTTTTTTTTTAAAGCATTCCCCCCTTTTCCCTCCTGTCCAACCCCCCCTTTACTTCCACACTCCAATAATTTCATAAGTATCTGCCAAATCATGTAGAGGAGAACACTAAAGCATAAACAGCTCTCACAGCTGTGATTTCAGCCATGATTGATGATGAAATACCACTGGAGGGATGGCAGGAAAATGAATATTTATTAATGATATAAAGTGCCACAGGTTTAAAATCCAGCAAGATCCATCATTTTATATCCATGGGATGTATGCATTGAAAGCAGAATGTTCAATAAAAAGAGCCAAATACCTTAGTCAAAACATAAGTAATTCCAGTGGGCTGCTGATTGAATTCCTGCCTTAAAGTGAGCTAACCATAGGGGTTTTCATAAAGATTTTATTCCCACTTTAGCTGCCATTAAGATTACATGAATAGTAGATCATGTAGGCCTAGCCTAGAAAAAATTTGCAGTAGCAATAGTTTTAGCATATTATAAAAACACATAGCTATCCACAACTATCATCCACATACTAACATGCAATTTACAATCATTTTCTGCAAAGGCTCTGCAATTGTTTGATGTGTAACAGTTGGCTTTTTCTGCCATGGCTTCATTAGCTTTCATTTTATGAAGCTGATAGGTCAGATAACCTGAACCACACTGCTATAGGCAGCTTTACATATTTTTTTATTCACAGCAGAATTTTGCTCTGAATGATCCCAGTGTTTCAGAAGTTAAATAAGGCAATTTCTGGCTTATCTGATATGCAAAAGAGATTTTCTAAAAATTTTATTTTGCAAAAGAAAAAAAGCAATACAAAGCAATCCTTCTGTCTTTCTCTTTTTAATATGGACATTATTAGGAAGCATTGTCCTGTGTTGATTCTTTTTTTCCCTCTGATGTTTTTGCAGTCTGTTATATGGGATGAGCTTGTTCAGACAGTAAAAAATGTAGCTGATGTGTTGACAGCAAAGGAGAAATTGACTGATGGAATTCAGCTGCATAATTTAACATACAGCTTTCAAGTCAGGCTGGAAGTTCCAGAATGTTAAACTTTGGCTAATGGATAGTGCTGAGAAAGACAGGGTTCAGAGGAAGTCTAAAAATGGATCAAAAACATATTCATGGCTAAAAATGCAAGAAAAATGGTTATTTACTTTGATTGGAGGAAAGAAAAATAAAATAAAGTAAACTTATAATTGTTGCTATTGGTGTGTGGGCAGTAAGAAACAGTGCATGTTCTTTACACACAAGAGGAGGGTCTTTATGTTGAATGAAATTAACAGCAAACAATGGAGGCCAAGTAATCTCTTCCCTTGGGTCACCACTGGCCTTGTAACAAAACTTCACCAGATCACTGGGTCCATTGTTACTTCACATGTTCACTCAGTGGAAAGCCACCTGCCCCTGCATTTATTACTGTGTTACCTGGGCTTTACAGTTGTCTGAATAATGAGCCCAAAGGACAAGGGCAGGGACTGGGGCAAAAAGGTGGGAAAAGAGGTAACTAAATCCCTGGACACCAGATGATGTCTCTCATGCTCAGTTTAGACATCATCACCAGATGATGTCTCTTGTGCTAAGGATTAGCAGCTCCCACTGCCAAGATTTGCAAAGAAAGGCCTGGTGCAGCTTTCTGGATCACAGGTGGAGAAAGAATATGAAAGTCCATTTTTTAAAATGGATCTGTTATTTATTTTGCCATGTAGTCTCATTAAAAAAATAAAAATAAAAATTAGGAGTTAAAAGGTTAAAAAGAACAAATTGTTGTAGCATAAAGAATTATTGTAAAAGCAAATGAACCTTACACAGCTTTGCTTGTCCTGAGTGCTGAGCAAGCATTTTGCCATTGCTGCTTTTCCAAGGTATTCCCAGTAGCTTCACTGTGCAGGAAAGGTTAGAAGTATCTTTACTGAAAAACACCCACACCTGTGTGAGATACAGAGTTAAGTTAGCACTCATTTGGGAAAGAATAGTCATGGTGATCTGTTTTCCTGTCAGGAGATCAGAACATTTCCTTCAGGCAAGTAAACATATTGCAGGTGAACTGAAAGACAGAAATCAACCAATACTCATAATGACAAGGTTTCTGACTAATTTTGTCTAATGCTCTTGTTGGGATTCAGATTGTTCTTCAAACACCTCAGTCCCACTCTGCCCATATGGACATCTGCTGCCACCTGAAATGCCCTAGAGTATACTTTCTGTTTTCCCACTGCTTGTCTGGATGGACATATATTCTTAGACTGCTCTACTGGTTCTGGGTGCCCAGGTGGGGCTCTCAGAGGTAGCTTCATCAGGTAGATAATGGTGCCAGGGACATTCCTCCTTCCTGGACTGGTAGTTGCAAGGTTTCTACAGTTTTGTGTCCCCAGGTGAGGTAAGTAGAGAGGTACATGTGCACACACATGCACACCCAAAATATGAACAGGACTGGCCAGAAACACACACCAGCACAGAGAGGAAAGAGGACATCTTACTGCCACACACATAATAACACTCAGCACTTTTGGTCCTTCACCTGTATATTACATATTAGGTTTTGAAGTCCCAGTGTAGGTTTTTTTAAGCACACCATGACAATTTCTTCTCAGATCAAAAGACCACTTCTCTTGCCTTCCATACTTGGTCCTGTAGAAAATCATCTCCCTTAGTATTCAAAGTCCTCATGGGAGAATTGCAATGCCTATTTCAGCTTTGAAGGACTTTGGGACATATCTGAATATTCCATCAGTTTGAATCAAATTCAGCTTGCATCATTCAGCAGCTGTCTAACCCAGGAAATATCTACAGTCACAAAGAAGTCTTTCTGGTCAGCCAGGATTTTCTTCAGTTCCCTTATTGAATTGTACTTTGGAAAATGTGTCCCACCACTATTTGCATCTCAGCTGAGGAACTTGGGGAGCTTGTACAAAATGATTAAACTCAAGACAAGGAAACAGTTCTGAGTCTGATTTTATAGTCATGTGTCTCAGGCTATTTTTTATTAGGCAAGACATTGGTCTGGATCCTTGTGCATTAAATGTGTAAGGAAATGTAAGTCCCTCAAATTCTCTTAACTGTCTCCCCAAAATTAATAGACTAATTTGCTACCCTTCCAGACTTCAAACTCTTGTATTTTTGTCTGCAGACTTTAACAGACTAGATGAGAAGAGATGCATTGTACTCTCAGGGACAGATAATTATTTCCCGTCAGCATATCCTTATGAGAGCAGATTTGTTTTTAAAAAAGAGGCAAGAAGGATATAGACACTTTTCCAGCCTGTACTTCTGCAAAGAGGCTGAAACTCCTTATTGGCATAGATGGTCAGAGGGGTAACTGTTCAAGGCATTTCAGCATTTCCAGAAATACAATAGAAGGGGAGATGGGCAGTTGACCATAAGGGAAATGGATACTCTGGAGGCTAAAGATCTGCAGTGGGAAAGCAGAGCACTAAACTATTTTTCAGCCTGAGCTAAAGTGTCCAGCTAACTTGGGATAACTTACTTTTCTATGCCTGTATTTTCCCACCTACTAAGGCAACTATAGTAAAAGTCAGAGAAAGAAAAGTATAAAGCAAATCTAGTAGGATGCAAGGTCTAAAGGTATTAATACTTTCAAAGCTCTAATAATGAAAATCTGGCAGATTTATTCCTTGTGCTTACATATGGGTATGAAATATCAGATTCCAGTAATAGACTGGTTAATAATATCAAAAATAAAACAGTGGAGAAATGGAAATAATGAAGCTGGTTAAGATTCTGTTGCTTCTCACAGGGGAAAAAAGGGCTTTATTGTGATTCAGCAGAGCAGACAGATTTCAAGTATTTGATACTAGCAGGTAATGGGAAATTACCCAGGTTTTTCCTCTATTTCTGCTCCAGCATCTTAACTTGAGCACCCTACCTCATTCTATTTCATGGGTTCTGACACTTGGTAAAAGGGTTTAAAAACTTTTAAAAAGAAGGAAAAGAACACATAAATTCCTTTGTTTTGAAACGATTATAATAAAATTTTTCAGAAAATAGTATCTGTATTGTGGGCTGAAGGTTTGTTACAATGGCATGTCACATCTGGAGAGATCGACCATATAATATCGTTTGACTGGCAGCAGCATTGCCAATTTGAGGAAAGGCACCTCTACTGAGGCAGCAAGTCCAAATATTTCTTGTCCCAGTGTATAACGTGCACCTCTGCCTCTTGGGCTCTGTATTGTTCATTTGGCTAGAGGGGTCATAAAAATCAGACTTCAGTAAGGGAATATCCACACTGCTGCCAGGGTCTCCAGGACCAGAGCCTTCGTAGAGGCTACCTTTATAGAGGTAGCATATCTATCTTTAATCTAGATTTCTTGGGTAAAATCCCTGGACTGAATGTATTAAAATAGTCAAGTTTGGGCAGACAATATTAAAACCATAAAAGCTGTGAAAACTACCCAAAACCAAAACATGCTTGTGGAAACCTGTGGAATCTTCATTCAGTGTATGAGGGTTAAATATTTACACTTCCTCACCAGAAAAACGGTCTGATCTAATCAGTGCATCTGCTTGTATTTACCAAGACCCTTTTCCCTAGCACATTACTTGCTGCACAATGGCTACAAGCATTTGCTTTGAAGGCAGGTAAAGACCATTTATAAGAACCATTCCTGAAAGGAACCAGACAAATGTTTTTATAAATTGTGGAGATCACAACTACCTTTTAATGGGCAGGCTTTAAGCTGTTTTCACTTTTACTTATGGAGTTCACAAAGCACATTAATTCTAAATGCATATTTTGTGCCATTGTAGCCAAAACTTGGTTCCTGAAGCCACGAACAATTTATTGAAAAAAAAATACCCACAATCTCTTGTAAAAGGTACATTTAAACGGTGATTTAAGCATTTCAAATTAATAGTCTTCCAGTTAATAATGTAGTCTTAAAATTTAGGAAGTATATTCTATGTTATTCCTTTATGTATAAACTGTTCAATCAGTTCTTCAATCCTGGAAGCAGAATGAAACAATAGAATTTAAGTGACGAAGACAAATTGATAAGAGTAAACAGTCATGTTGAAAAGTCCCCACTAATCCAGATGATGACAGATAAACCAGACCACTTGGTGTATGATGAATAAAGTCTGCATTCCAGCTCTTAATTAACACAGTGAAAATGCAGGAAAGGTTGACATCCACTTGGGGTAAGATTCATCTCATCAGACTTTAGACACCTACAAAGCAGACATCTCCATCTAAATGCCTGTCTAGACTCCTTCTTTAGCTGATGAAGAGGAATAAGAGGAATAGACACTTCCAGAGCTTTTTAATTTTTTTTTCCTTGTCATTTTGTCTCCTTTCCAGCATAAAGATGAAATTAGCTGAGCTCTAGATGTGGCAATTTTTCTCAATCAGGTATGAAAGGGGTATATTCTCTGGCATCATTGATGCAAATGTCTGCACGGTAGGCATTTGTATTTAGCCAGATGAATCACACTGACAGTCTGTATGATTTTAACTCTTCCCCATCCTTTCTGATATAGAATTATTTTTACTTGCATTGACACAAAATGAGAGAATTTCATTTCAGAAAGGCGTATGCATGGCAGTACACAGGGACCAAGGCAAGAAGCACTTGAAATGGGAGGAACCTGCAGTATTCAGTGTTATACAGTTCTTTCTGCTTTGGAGAGATCAAAATAAAAGGAAATTGCTATATTTTTTACCCTTCAGCTCTCCTAATCTATACTGCTAACAAATCAGATAGTTGCTGTAAGACAGAAATAAAATGTATGTGCAACATATTCCCAATCAAATTTGGAAATCTTGACATTTAAGGAAATTACATTTCATTTCCGTGCCACTGTTTTAAAAGTGCAGGTGAAATTTCTCAGTTTTATTTTTAAATCAGAAGACAAGGCCTTGCAAATATGTTTCAAACAAGGTTAGTTTTGCATCTAAATAGTAAAAACTGATGAGTTAAGACAGCAAAAATAGCGTGATTCAGAGGTGAGCCCTCAAAATTAGTAAATGCTTGTGCTATCATTTGTAGACAAACATTATTTTGACCAACATATATGTACATCATAATAGCACCTTATTATTATCAGCATATTTTTTACTTTTCTTTCCTTCTTCATGCATTTATAGGATGAATATTGTGTTTCAAAGACATGGATAAATCTGCAAGTTGCTAATTTTAATGATCTGCCTGGGGAATTTCAAGTAAATATGTTCACAAATAATAAACATTTTCTGTAAATTTTAATTAAAGATTTGATGTCCAGGACCCTCAAGTTTTCTTAATGCCAGTGCAGCAGCATATACTCATGCCAGTCTTTTTCTGCAGAGCTCACACCATGTACACCTGTGCCTCAAGGGACTGTCTGTAGTCATCATCACAGCCCAGTTCAGAAAGCACATTTTGATATCTGCCAGAATTCTCAGATTTAAACTTTTGACTGAAAGCATGGAATTTTAAAGACTTCAGTTCTGGGTGTTGTTTATGGCAGAGACTTATTTCTGCTCAGAAACTGAGATGAGTCTCTCCCTGTCCCTCAGATGAGCAGGGCCAAGCCAGAATGCTGCAGCTTTCTTCTCCCTGTGTGATAAGTAGAGGTGGTTAATAGGAAGATGACAATTATAGCTGCCTTATGGACAAATATTTTATTTTAATGCTTGCAATGTGGTCAGATGCCATGGTATAAATAACAGCACGAACAAACAGCTATAACAGCACTAATGACCTTGTGAGACAGTTTGCAAATTGAAAGGAATTTCAGCGTGCTCCTTATTCAGTCTTTTAAAGAAACTGCACTTACCTTCCTTCTGTGAGGGAAAGGAGACAAGCAAGTGTGCTCTTTATAAGCACCAGGACTCTCATGGGATGTAGAAAATTATGCATAATGGAGCTGTCAAGAATCTTTCATATTTAGACAAGAAGTTGACATAGTTTTGGTTTTTTGCCAGATCTTTGGAATGCTATCATTTAGAAGGCGAAAAGTATGTGTTTTTTTCTTCATATCCAACAGCTTTCCTTTTTTTTTTGGCTGACCATAACCCTTTGAATATTAACTCAGCTGGGAAAAAAGGAAATATTTCAACACAGGTAGGAGCCAGGCATCCAGTAATTTTCTTTAGACATCATCTAGTAAAACTGTATGCTCTATTCTCCAAGCTAAGTTTGAGAACCACAGCAGAAAAAAAAAAAGTCATGCTCTTTTTTTACCAATATGCTGCAGAAATGATTATTGTTTTCAGACTGTTTAGCTCTCACCCACATATTGCAGTTTCAAAGAAAAATATTGCCAGCAATTTTCATATTGAGGGGCTGCAGGACAGCTTTGGGCCACCTTGCAGCCACATTGCTGAAGGTTGTCATTAATTGTCAGTCTGTTACCATGCTTGTGCTGCTCAGAGATGTCTGATGGCTGGAACTCCATCGTGCAAACAGAAGTAGTAAAGGAATATCTTGATAACTGCAGGATATGATGTTTCCTTATGAAGTCTGAAAACTCAAGGTTTTTTCCTTGTGAGGGTGCACACAGACAGCCTGTCATTATGACCTGATTGCATTCACAGAACGTTTCTGCCCTTGTCTCATTATTGGAAAACACATTCTTGGCTTCACACAGTTCCCTTCCTGTGGCTGGCACCTTCCTCCTTCAGTGAGATCCAAATTTGGTGCAGGTACTCTAAAGCAGTCTGAAATACTCTTATCCTCCTTTCCACTCTGTATTAGTCCATGGGGACAGCAGTTAGTGTGCTGTGGTCCAGTACTCCTGGAGTGTGCTAGAAGACAGGGCTTGTTCTCTGCCTCCCCTTTAAAATATAGGAAAAGCACTGTAACCCTTGTTCTCTGCTCAAATATATTCTTCAGGTTTCAGCCACCAGCTCTGCCTCATGGCTGTTATCTAGAGAAAACAGATTTGGGATGGGCCTTACATGAACCTCTTCTATTTACAAAACATGCAAAGAAAACCCTTGATTTGGATCATTGCATGCTTATAATCACCAGGCACAGAGCTCATAGTAGCAACTGCTGAAGGACCTCACTCTATTTTAATTGATTGTCTTTGTGTGAATCACATCTGCCTATTACTAACTCAGCTTCATAACAGTATTTGTTTTCTACAAAAAGAAAGGAAGATGTCATGCCACACAACTACTCCTCAGAAAAAACCTAGATTTATGGTCCTATTGCTATTGTAACTTCCTATCGAGCTGTCCAGTCCTGCACAACTGGAATCAGAAAATAAGACAGATCAATAGGACAAAAGATTATCTAAAATAAAAAAAAAAAAGGTTATGGTCAGTGTGATTCAAGATTTTGCCCAAGATATTTAGGTTTTTCAGTAGGATATGTATGTTTTGAACCTTTTGTTATTTAAATAGTTTATGGTAGAGGGGTTTTCCTATCAGTAAAATTATATAATATTTTGCTCTATTTAATTCAAAGGAGTAAATTTACAGTAGTTCACTTAGTCTAACTCCTTGGATACTCCTGTGATGATGGGACATGTTGTGCTACTGGTTAATGTACCGTAGCTGGAGTGAGACCATTCCTGAAATAGCTAAAGGGCTTTGTATGGACAAAAGGGAAGATAAGACCCTGCATTACTACTGCCACTGCTCACACCAGCAACTGAAAGAACACAATAGAAGACTAAATTTGGAAGCTATTGCTTTAAGGTATCTGGAAATATTCCTCAAACGTGTTCTCTTCTGATGCTTCATTATACACAGGCAATTTAAATTGCTACTATTCATATTTTCTATACAATGTTATTCTCTGATCCTTGTCTTCCGTGCGCAGTTGCTATCCTTCCTCTGATAAGGAGGTATGTGTTATAATTCTGTTTAATATATTTGCATTCTTTATAGTTCATGATTGGTAATTATACTTTTCCTATTAATAGAGTTCTTTCGTCTTTCAAATATTATCTCATTGGATTCCAGCAAATCCTTTTAGGCATACTGAAACTTTCAGGCTTCTGTTACGTAATCTGTCTTCCTGGCAAGTTTTAAAGTATTCTTCCCCCCTCCCCCCCCTTAATTTTTTTCTTTTCTGTATTTCTGGAGGGTGAGGTATTTGAGATTACACTTCCCCTAGGTAAGGTACCTTATCTGGCTATCGACTTTTGCTTAATGATTGAGTTTTCTATGTGCACAGCTTGTCAATACCTCATAGCTACAATTTCATATCACGTTTTTTTCATGTGAATGTCCCTTTTCTGTATAATTAAGAAGCCAAAGAAATGTGGGCAACTGCAGGTAAGTGTGTGAACTGTTGCAGGCTTTTCCAAAGGGCTCTGTGTGTTTTTTGGAGTCATTCATGTGGTCTGCAGCTGCATGATCTTGTGAGTTGAGACTATAGCAAGGCCTTCTGGAAACAGCTGCCACAAACAGATTGCTGGTAGAAAGAGCTGAACACACCTACTGTTGGTCTGAGAGAAATAACCACTACAATGGGTGCTTTCTGGTCTGTAAACCCCCGTGAGCCAAGGACTTTCTTCTCAAAAGAATTCTCTCTAACTGTTACACCTGGGGGCTGTGTGTATGTCATGACATAAAACAGAGTCTGAATTAATTATTTAGTATGGTGCAGCCCACTTTGACTTATAAGCTATAAAAAGCCCGCCCGAGAGAGAATTAATTATTGCTGGAAATAACATATAATTACAATGTTGCAGGGAAAAGATAAGAATTAATGTGCCAGGTGTAAGTAGATTAGACCAGTTTGACAGAAATGAGCAACTAAAAAAGAATTTATAGATGAAAGCTTACAGCCTTGCATCCATAGTGACTGGAAAGCATTACCATGTGATGACTGCTTAGTGGCTTATGTGAAATGAGATATTGGCTTTAGACTCATTGCTCAGAGACAGGTCTCTATGTCACAAATCTGACAACAAAATGGAGTGAATTGAACATCTCATCAGAGAAACGAGCAGAGAAAAAGCTCAGAGGCTAAATTAAACTTATTTGCCTTCTTGAAATTATCTCCTTGGGCAGGCATTGAGGAGTCCTGTGGCAGAGAAGGGCTTTGTGAAGATACACATTTCTCTCTGTGCTTCTGTCCTTGTCCAGTGGAGCAGGACTATGAATTCCAGGGTGGAGAGCCAGCTGAATTTCATCAGAAAAAAAAGAAAAATAGTGCTTTATTCATAGTCTATCAAATAGGGAGGGATGAAGAGGAAGGAGAAAATCAAGTTTTCACATGGCTTACCAATTTTCTTTTTCAGAATGAACATTTATAACCTGTTCTTTGACACCGAGGAGGTGTGTTCTGCCTACTTTGAAGGCCAGTTTGTGAGAAGTGATCTTTGCCCACTGTGTGGAGTCTAATCAGGAACACCAGTACCCTGCATGAACATGGGAGACAATTGCACTGACAGCTTTCTTCTACCTGAGGCTACAAGATGGCTTTACTAAGTCACTAGAGATAAGCCAGAACTACATGAAATCTAAGTGTTGAAGAATTTAAAGAACTGTTGGGAAAGACAAAAGAAGAGTGTCTCAGTATAAACAGTCTACGGAACATTAGGGAAAATCCGTGTCTCATCGGAAGGGGATGAACATCCCTGAGCCCACCTTATTCCATCTGATGGGCACAGGAATCTGGCAGAACTGTACATCACTTTTGTTTTAAATTGTTCAACTCTTGGTAAAAGTCTGTAGGCTCTGCACCTGGGTCCATCTCCAGGATGAAATAAAATTGGAGAACTTTTTAGGAATCTTTCCTTATTTTCTACCCTAATTTACATGCAACAATGATTTATTTTTTTGTTTGGTGTTGTAATAGTGTAATATCAGGCCATAGTTACCTCAGCAGCTGGCCATAGTGATTCCACCTTGCCTGCCACTTGCCATCTTTTGTTGTATTAGCAATTAGGACTAGGGATCATTTCAGCTTCTTTAAGCAATCATACTTTTGTAGAAACTGGATTACAGTTTCCAAATCCCTAGATTTTTTTTACTGTTGCTAATAATTTGTAGATAAATTTGAAGCTTAACCTTCATTTTTCAATAGAATTGTTTGGATCAAAATTGTTAAGGGCATTTCCAGTACTGGCTAAAATAACTCATACCCAGAACTAAAAAAACTCCACCAAAAACATTCAACATTAAATAACATTAATGTTATTTAAAACATTCATGTCACTGTTGATAGTAGTTTGTTCCCCTTACTTCAAAATGGCGTATTAGTGGTTCAGATAAAGTAGTATCATTCCATTCCATTTACAAAATTTTTCTGACTTTTATTCCATTTATGTGGAACTAAAACTAAGAATTTCAGGAATATGGTTTAGTAGAATAAAATGTGGTGGGGGCTTTTTTGTTTGGTTGGTTTTTTTTAAGTTACAGTGAAAAGACTGTTTGGCCTTGTGCTTTTGAGTATAATTCCTAGGAGTTTTGGCAATATAAGTCTAAAATCAGTTTGCCCGCTGTTGTGAACCTATGTGAAAAGGACCGCTGGAAGTTTGCTAACTATTGCTTAATACTTAAATAAATAAAACACTAATATACAGATCTAATTTTTGGTTGATTGCCTCATAGAGATTGCTAGAAGTAAAACACTTTACAGCATGAATCGATCCTTTGTTTTGATTTCAATTATATTGGGCCATGCATAATTACGATTGACTCTTGTGAGCATTCACAAATTCACATAATGAAGAGTTTAGTATAGCAATAGAATCAATAGAGAGTAAAGCTTTGTCAATGTTATTTAAGACTTTACAATTAAGATCACAAAAATATCTCAGAGAAGTTAATGTTTCAGTGCCCACATTAACATTCCCCAGTTGCTGTTTCATTGGCATTCATTTTGCAACAGAAAGAGACAAGAATATAAATAAGAAGAAAACCGATATATGTTCATGCCTACACCCACATGGTAAGTGTCCTAATTGTCACTCATATAGAGATGACAAGTTAGTTTTAAAGTTTGCAACAACCCTGTTTCTCAGGCTTGAAAGGGAAAATACCTGGAAAGAAGCACAGAGAATCCATATGGGAGATCATAGCTCATCTGTGCTGCATCACCAGCTAAGACTGTGGTGACACTCGTTGTCTTTCTTGGTTGACTGGGACACAACTGGGTGTATCCCTGTCATTTGCACTGTGTGTGGTTTGCCATGACTTCATGAATAAGCTGTATAAATATTGTGTCCAATTATCAAGCCTTGGAGTTTGACTTTCTGTAGTATCAAAAGATTGCAGTAATCTCTGACATGTTTTGATTTGTGCAACCTGCCCTTACCCAAACACTTCCAATTCACAGTGCAAGAGTCAGGGAAGGACAGGGATGAGCCTCACTGGGTGTCTTCCAGAGGTTCTCATATTTGGTAGGTTATAAGAATTCATTAATATGGACTTGAGTCATTCAATGCCCTGTTGCTGCAATGCCATAAACACATTGCTTCATTAGAATAGCTCTAGAACATCTAAATAACAGCCAGTTTGGCTTTCCCATCTTTATTCCTTGTCTCACTTGGGTCTGAATTTTACCTCTTAATATGTTTTGCAAGGCAGGACATTTTGTTTTCTCAGTGCTTTTTGGTTCAAAAAGGGACAATTAAAACCAAAGAAAATAACAAAGAAAAAAATAAACAAAGGAAAAATGTAGAAAAAGCCCTGAGTTTAAACATGCTTCACTAAAATAAGAACACACCACTGGAGGCTTTCTGATCCAGCCCCTGCTGTCACTGGCACAGACACACAATCCCTCTCATAAACTGATCAAGGTTCAGTTAATCTCTGAAGTCCTCAGCCCACTGAGTTGAACAGGTCGGCTCCCCATCTCGTCACTGTCAATATGTGACAAGACTGCTTTCTGAAAGTTCTCAAAACAAAGGAAGTAGAGGAGCAGGGAGGGTAAAAGCCCATTTTAAAATGGAAGATTGATTTTGCAGATTAGCACAATTCTGGGAAGTCATAGGCAGGTTTCTTCCGTAACCACAATTAGTTTTTTGCGAATAATATAGGAGTATTTGGGGATGGATTTTGTAATACACACTTTTGTGGATAATATGTTCTTTCCACATAAATTGTCTAGGCAGAAGGCTAAAAATTATCAGCTACTATAAAACATATATAATCTTGAAATTCTTAATAATTGTCAAATGAGAGGTAGGACTAATCTTCAAAATCTGTGAGTTTCAAATTCTTATTGGGAAGTGATATAGGTGTGTACCTATGACTTGCATTTATAGTGTTAATTACAGATATATTTAAAATGGAGTTGTGATCACAACAATACTGAGCATCCTGGTAATGCCATGTTTACCCTGTTTTCACATTTCCCTTGACATCTGTTCATGGCCTCTGTGGGAGATGGGATATTGGGATGTACAGATCTTGGATTTGTTCAAGTGAGACTATTCTTATATTCTTCCCTACCTTTACTAAATTCTTTTAAAAATATAATCACATTCTCACTGCACAGTGACATTTTCTCATTTATTACTAATTTGAAACTGCTTCTAACTTTCAAGAAACATTTATTTCTGCTCCTAATCTCTAAATGAAGTTGATAGGGTGTTTGGTTCAGTTTAATATTAAGAAATCTAAATTTTGTTATCTAGCACAGATGTCTATGATCCTGTTACAATCGATGAAGACCTTGTCAATACAAATCATAGAGTCTCTTCAGCTCCCTGGTCTTTATAGATTACATTGATTGCATCTCCATTAATGATAATGGGAGCTTATATAATGATCTTGATTCAGTTTCCTAAACATAGATGCCTAATACCTTTTGAAAAGCTATACTGTATCCCCTGGCAGCTTTCTGCTGCTTCAAAAGGATGCAAATCTCCTCCAGCAGGCTCCTTGTCAGATCTGTGAACCCATTTGTGGGTCTCTTGAATAAACTGGAGAGTTTGAAAAGGGCAGTGTTGAGGCAGTAGAATGGAGCCTGTTGTACACAGGTGGATGCCTGAGTTTGGTGTGATAATGAGAGTCTCATCTTGGGTTTTATTGCCCACAGGGTGGTATTGCTGCTCACAATTCAGTAGAGTTCCTTAATGTAAAATGAAAAATATATCATCCCCTCTTGGGTGCTGAATGAAATTTGAGATTTCATTTTCTCAGTTCTTTGAGTGTCTTCAGTTCTGTCATTGTAGCTGTTCTGGTTTAGGGCAAATTTGGGAGGAAGGTTCCAAAAGTGTTCCTCTAGAAAACAGATTCAAGCACACCCTCCCCCTACTGGTTTGGGAAAAGATTTCATTGGAGAAAAGTGGAAAAAACCTGTTTATTTAACAAGCAAAGTATTCACAAGCATAAAAAATGAATAATATTAAACAATGGGACAATTAAGTGATAATGAAGATAACTGAAAAATGAAGATTAAGAAGGACTTGGTGCATATGTTGTCTTGATGCTTCATTTAAACTGTTTCTTTTTTATGTATTATGTTTGCCTGGGGGTTTTAACTGGCAGGGTAAGCAACCATTCTCTCTAAATGTTTTAACATTTTCCCCAAACACTGGGCCCAGAAACATTTTGAGTTAATCATTTCAGTATGTATCCAAGGCCATAATAATTTGAATATTATCCTTCAACAGAAGACCACCTAAAGCACTGTGTTGGCAACGAACCCAATATTCAAATATAAGAGAAAAAACAATAGTGGCAATCCCACTATTCGGGAAATGAGAATCAGGAACCCTGGAATTGTGTTATAGAATCAAGAATCTTATTACTTGTCTTATTGTTCATCATCTGCACTGTGCACCTGTGCCACATTTACAAGATTCTCTGTAGCCAGAGAACAAACTGAAATACACAGACACACACAACAGAAAGGAATCTGAGATTTCACACTGCTGGTTTCTATAGGAATGGAGGATTTAGGTTAAGAAAAGGCAACTGCTGTGAATATTACATTAAATTTGCAGGCTCTTGTGACACGTCTGGTTGCCCAGCTCTGTCCTGGGGAATACAAATGAGTATTCATTCAATCTGAAGCCCCTATGGCTGACATCAGTGGTCCAGCTGAGGAATTTCTATACTTAATCATACCATATATCATACATTTTGTTTCTCAAGTGACAAATGTAGAGACTGTGACAAAGACTTCTCCGATGAACCCAAGGAACTCCATGTGATTACAACCCCTCTTACTGAGTGGGACTGTAAGGCCAGAAACTGAAGCATTAGCAAATAGAACTGGTTTTGCTTTTCCCTGTCATTTTAAAAAGTACTTATTTTTCAAAGAGTGTCTAGCACAGTATGAAAAAGCCATCCCAAAAATTTTTGAGAGCATTTAAGCCCAGAGAATTTCCCCTAAAGACTGGGAGAGGTAATGGTCAGGGAGGTGGGCTGTGTTTCCTATTCCATCTTGTTATTGAATGGAGAGGGAAAACCAAGATATCTTCTAAACAGCAATGGCCTTTAATCCTTGAGATAAGTCAAGCATTAAGAATAGCAGTTTTAGAAAGGATGTAGGATTACTTACCTGAAAAGTAAAAGTAATTCTGTCAATGTGCAAAAGCTGGAGGAGTTTGCTGCTCTCACAGCAGACAATGGTATTTTTTCTTCCTTTTATTCTGAAAACTGACCTTTCAATCCAAATAAAACGGTGTAAACTGTCCACATCAAAACCTATTTCCCTAATAGGTGCCTATATCTTCATAACCTCTTTAAAACGAAAATTCTTCCTTAACAAAACCTAAAAGACAACAGAAGCCATACTAGATACTTCTAGGATCGATCCTGTGGTAATGAGAGAGATGAGTCAGGTACACATTCAGATGAGCAAGGTTAGTCCTTATAGTAATCCTTCTCTTGCTTTGGATCTGATTAATCTCTACACTGCCAAGTGAGAACAATTCTACTTTTCAATTATGAAATAAAAACACAGATAAGTTCAGCAAACTGTCTCTGACAATATTCAGTGCCAACTGTTTCCACCAAGAAGCCAGGACACAGACAAAAGACAGACAGACATTAGTTTTCCTCAGGACACATTTCTACTTAGTTTATGATAGTCCAAGACTGTGAACAGTTGAATTAGGATTTAAACTACTAGCAAAACTTGCATTTATGGTCTTAATAACTTACAAGAAAATTCCAAGTTAGAGTAGGAAAGCAATTGTTACATATTTTTTCTGCCCTTCCATGTTAGAAGGGTTCAAGTTTGCTCCAATCTGACACAAAGAATTACATTTAATAAGTGCAGTCAGAAGTAGGTAGTCAGTCATTAAGATCTGGGAAACGAGTCTACCTTGTCACATCATTTTCTTGTCTGTGAGGATTGGTGCACCCTGAACGTCCTAGTCTGCTGTACTGACAAGTGTGGGACAGACTATTGATTGTAACTCTGACCATTCTTATTTTCTAGATGAAATGTCCATTCCTACTAAGCTCTTAATCTCAATGTGGATATGGCCAGTTTAGCAGTGTAATTGTAAAGAAGTGACAGTGGTATAGACAGGAGGATGTGATGTCTTAATCAACAACAGACATAATATTTCTGGGAACTGCTGATCAGTGTGGGTTAGTGGTGGAAAACATATTGAGAGGATTGTGGGAAATAATGTCTACAAACCCTCTCATGGACTTAGAAGCACAGGCCAAGAAGAGTTTTAATAGAAACAGTGGTATGAACAGAACAGATAGGAAATGAGATAAGGCAGCCTCTCCCTTCAGAAACTTCTTAATTTCTTTTAAATAGCTCAGCAAAAAAATGATATGGAATGTAATGTTGCAAAACGCCCCTTTGGTAAAGAGCAAAACAAACAGCACTAACAAACAGCAATTTAAATGTCCTTAACCAGTTGCAGAGTCAGTTATATTTCCAAAGAGGTAGCTGAGGGGGGGTCACTCAGAAACCCTTATACTGATGGCTGAATCTCCTACTTCCAGGACTTCACAGATCCTTGCTGATCTTTGCTGGCTGAAACAGGCTGGCTCTCAGTAGAAGGGAAGCTGTGACAAACAGCCCTTCCTTTGTCCCAGCAGACATCTTCTCTACCATTGAACAGAGATTAATTACACCATGGAATGAATCCTGGTTCAAACTAGAACTGTCTCTGTTGAGTTTGAAGACAGATCTGTTTTTCTGGAAATGCTGCAGCTGTAAATAAAAACACATAAATTCGTTTCTACAGATAAAGCAGAAAGGAGCAGTTAATTACTTAGCTAGTGGTTATAAACATGTCATAAGTGAACCAAAAGAAAAAGTTGGAAAGTTTTTTCCCTATGGCTCTTATTAATCATTGGGTCATTCATGTTTTTCCTTACCTGGATGTTTACCTGACCTTATTTTCAGCTGAGTATTTCAGCATTTGTCTTGAATGTGCTGTGAATTTTGTAGAAGAAGATGCATATTATGCACAGAGAGGAGCACTGTCTGCTCATTGCCAAGATTTCGCCCACAAAGAGGAAACATAGAGGGAGTATTTGACAAGTTTTCCCCATGGTGCCAGTATCTTTTTGCTATACACTTTTGTGTGAGATCACCTTGTGAGGAAGAGATGGAGAGAGGCAATTCTGAAAAGCAGTCAACTATGGTGTGATAATGACAGGAGAAAGAAGAGTGGGTGGAGGAGACTCTTTCACTCTTCAGACTTTAGAGGTCTCCTTTAAGGTGTGTACTACTGGTGGATAAAGAGACAAACTTGCAGTGATGTGTCTGTCAGCATGGCTTAGCAGTGAAGAAGCAAGATAGAAATTGCACAAGAGTCTATTACTGTTGCTTTCTAGGTAGGCTGTAGAAGAGAAAGAGTGCAAAGGAAGAGCTGCAGTTTACAGTCACAGTTTGGCATCTATTCCCATCCTGCCTTTACATATTTAAAATTCATTTTACTGGAAGCATATAAAGGATCACTCTCTCTGCCTTGCCACTGTGACAGCTCCTTTAAGGGGGCAAAGAAAAAAGAGTGAATAAATTATGTGGTCTGCTGTGTATCCATTTAAAAAGCCATGTGATCTCACATACTTTTTAAATTATTATTTTTATTAAGAGAAAAATGGAGGAATCAATCTATAAACTTGGACTGCATTTATGTTAACAACTTGCTCCTTTCTGTTTACTCATTATCCCTGCCCTTCTCCCATCTGTTTCCATCACTATCAATAATGAATACACCCCTTTGAGTTCCTTAGGAAGTTAGATCCTGTGAAGCTACAAATTGCAGCCCTCCAGGATAGATGACCATCTACATATGAAAGAATGAAGCTTTATGCAGACAACTAATTTTTATGCCTTATGAGTTTCTGTCTATACTGTAGCTGTGAAAGGCAATTTCTGGTGTTTTTATTGGGACACAGTAGCTTAAGTCTCTCCTGATTCCTGGATTTCCCACCGTTGTTGCTGGAGGAGAGGCTACCTATCCTCAGCTCCATAGTTCTCCAGGAAGGCCACAGGGGGTTAGAGATCATGTCACTTGTCAGTTTGAATCAGATGGGGACTGGAAAGAGGAAAGAATCTTTGGTCATTACCTCTTGTTCTTTTGCTCAGTGTCTGCTGCCATTCAGCCTTTGGAGCACTTTGGGGAATTTTGTTGTTGTGTCCAGTAGGAGATCAGTAGTATTTCATTAAGACACTGATAAATGGAAAGACATATTTTGCATTCTTTTTCTTGTTCAAATGACATATAAAATACTTTACTGGAATTAAAGTATTTTGAGTTAATTTAATAAACTTAGTACAGTTTAATGCTTTTAGCAGGTATAAAATATTGGGGGTTTATTGTGTTTTGAGTAGGTTTTTTTTAGTTTTACATTGAATTTAGAAGAAAAGTTGAGGTTTTTGCAGTGAATGAATTTTAAGTCTTCATATTTTACAGTCATACTTAAAAGAATGTAGAAAATTAAATCTAGCTAATAGAGTCTTACCTAAATAAGCATTAAACAGCAGGTGTGAGGTGAGTTGACTGGTAAACAATGTGTGGGTGATATTATGATTCAATAACTTCCATTTTTTGGCTTGATCTCATGCTTTTCTCCTCTGTCTCTCACTATGGGATACTTGGCAAACAGATCAACTGGTTCAGTGAGCTGCTGTGAAGGAGTTGTACCTCTGCACCAGCTGGATATGCATCTGATGTCAGCAAAATAATACCAAACTGCTAGAAATTTTTTTACAATGGCAAAAATAAGGTATTCAAATATCCAAACATTTCTATGAGAAGTTGGGAGCCTTGCTAGAAGCTAAGAAATTACCTGTGCAGTTAAATCATAAAGCTTTCCAGATTAACACCCAGGCACAATGTGTGTGTGAGCAGCAAGTAGCTGGCAGCTCTAAAAATCAGGGCATTTAGTTGTGCTCTGAAAGAGGCAAACTGTAAAATAAATACTGCCTAATATTGCTGGAAATGAAATGCTCTTCTCTGTCCCAGAAAAATATGGCTGCTGTTCTTGATTCTGGGTGTGGTTGGTCACAGAGCCACAGCATCATTCATGTTGGAAAGAGCCTCTTTGAAGCACCTGGTCCAGTCTACTTGTGTCAGAGTAACTTGAAGATTTTTCAAGTGAGATGAATGGAGAAAATGTGCCACGGAAAAACACCCCATGTTTAATTCAGTTTCCCCATGAATTCTTAAAAAGAAAATGCACAGAAATTTCAGTTTTTGACAAAATAGCTGTTCATAGTAAAATATACTTATTTTTCTTTTTTTTAAGTCCTTAACTAATTTAATTACTTTCTGAGTAAATTTAACACTTACTCAGAAAGTCCTGAAGTTATGCAAGGACAAAATTCAGTTCTTGTGAATAAAGATGATATGTGATTCAGGCTGAACTGGTGAGTGTTGTTTAAATAATTTTTTAGGACAGGGTAAGAGAACATATAGGACATCACAGTCCAGCTTTCTTCTACTCCAAATAATAATTAGCTTCTTCCCCTCTTCTACTGTTGGTCAGTGATCGCCATTTATGAACTCACCCTTCACGTTTTGAAAGAAAAAGATGTGTCCACTAACTCCCATCCCTCCTCTGGTGTATTATCACACAGGTCAAACACCAGTCTCTGATTCAGCAATTGCATGTCTGCACTGTTATGCAGACACATGTCAAAAAGCCCTAGAGAGTGCAATGAACCCCAGTGGGAGGAACAATCCAAATGAAGAAAGTTAATTTAGAACATGGTCAGCTTTCTGCCTCAAAATAGACAGCATTTCTTCCATCAATTTATCATAATATTTAAAGAGCCTCTAATACTCCACTGGTTGATTACTTCTCTGCCTTAGAAGAAGTTATAACCAAAACATTTTTTAAAGACAGAAAACATTATGATGACCATTTTTTATGTAGGATAGCTAGACACAGATAAAATGAAGAGAGCTAGGCAGTTAGAAAGTTAGGCACATGTAAGAAGAGATTAGGTGCCAAGCTGAATGTTTAGAAACAGTTACATAATACCAAAATCCCATCAGGAGCCTACTGTCATTATTAAATGCCTAAATACCTCTAGAATTCTGTTGTGTAGCCACTGTGCCAATTGCCAACATACCACAAGCAGGAAGGTATCCCTGTACAGAAGGCAGATTTCATTAATTGATCTGATACCTCCACTGCAAAATAGGAACAAATTAGTTTATCTGTTTTTTACTCCCTCTCGGACTCTTCCCTAAACACTTTAAATGTCACTATTTCCTCAGGAACTGAAGGTGTGCCGAACAGCATGTCCTGCACAGCAATATGATAATCTCTTTTCAATGTTTGGCAACTAGTATCTATTAATTAAGAATCCATCATTTTTACTCTGTAATTATATTTATTAAACCATAACTCATATCCTAACTATAATTAGTTCCTGCTAATTAATTTTATCAAATCCCTCTAGATTCATATCTAAAGTAAATATTGAGTAGCCCCACACTAATTATTTCAATCAACGTGGAATGCATTTCAAAAGACTGTGAATAGTTTCTATTAATTAAATTTAGTATAAAATAAATGTTCAATATAATATGTTTGTAAATGTTAAGATTTTAAGATAAAAGAGAATAAAAGACTGGTATAATGTGAAATACTCATTTGCATATTAGACCAAATTAAATAAGACAATTCTGTCTAAGTCAGAATTTTTAATGGGAAAACAAAAAAAATTTATATGTAAAATATATGAAGAAATATGGCTGGGTGCTATAATGATTTACCTTGAAAAGCTTTTTTCTATCCTTTGAAGTAGATGGGACTCCTTATGTTTTAAAAAACACTATTTTAATTTTTTAAAAATTAAGAAAAATTCATTAATACTTACGTAGCTAACTTTGCAAGTAAAGAGAAAGCTGATAGTGGAATACTTTCGGATGAGGTGCAATATTTTTGTCAGAATGGACTGAGGGAATCATGCTTATCTACCAGCACTGAGAGACAACTTGCTTGAGTCATAGAATCCTCAAATAACCTGATGTGGAAGGGAATTGCAAAGACCACTGCCTCCAGCTTCTGGTTCCCTTGCTATTGAAAACTCAACTTGTCTATACAGCAAATGAAATTACGGTGTCAATTTGGGTTCCTTAAAGCAAAGTGATTGAAAATGAGGTAGTAACAAGAAGTCAGCACTCAGATCACAGCTATTTTGGACTCCATGGGTTGTTCTTGATCTTCAGCTGGAAGGATCCTGTAGACACTGTCTTGGATCTCCCATACACCTACAGATATTTCAGATATCCCAAGGTATCTAAAATGGTCCTCCACTTAAGATGCTGCAATGTGGCGAAAGTTCCTAGGCTGCAACTCAAGCTACTTACTGGGGTTAAAATGCTAAAGATTGTTGTAAATGCTTTAATTAAAGTAGCTGTATGTCATATCTCCATTTATACACAATGGTTAGAAAACTCCTAAAATACCCAGAATTCTGCTATTCCAGAGAGGGGCAGAGGGGGTATACATCCCTCCTAACATTAGAAATCCATGCTGTACTTTCCGTTCTTGTCCTCCCCTAAATGAAACAGGCACCTTCATCTGCCCCATTATAGAGAAAAACTACAAACCAGGAAGAATCTCATCCTTAAAGTGTTTGTTTCTTTCTGCTCTCTCTGTGAGGAGCTGGGGTGACCAGCACAGGCAGAACCATTTCTAATGCAGCTGCCTTTGATAACATTGCTCCTGCCTGTTGAGACTGTGGAGGCTTTGAGCAATGCTGAGCAAAGAAGACTGGGAATAACTCTAGTTTTGGTATTGGTTTTGTCAACTGTTTTGGCTTTCTGGAATTACACCTTTCATAAGATTTAGTGACTGGTGAGAAGAGCCTGTATTATTTCTGAAGGATGACAGTTTGCTGTCATGGGTAGTTACAGAAGTTGTAGCATTTGGTGGGGAAGGGAAAACAGATTTCATCTCTGTATCTGCCATGGGTTAGTCTTGATTTCAACTAACGTAACACAGGTCAATTGTGCAAAGTAGCTTCCATCTGTGGATATTTGATTTTAATTAAAAAAGAATACAAACTAGCAGAAGTGAAATCCTAATCCAAGCAAGACTATGTGGTAATATGTTTCCGACATATTATGCTATGCAATTTTAATCTTTTGCTAATAATTTGCAGTATCAGTATTTGGCACTGTGACAGTCATTTTGCCACCGAGATCATGACAACACCGACTTTTTTTTTTATTTTAAGTTTATAGAGAACCACAAATATGTCTTTAATTTTAAAATCTTATTTAAACATGCATGTACAAACACATAAAGGAAATTTTAAACATTGTGGTCTGTTCTGTATCACTGTGCATATTGGTATCAATGACTTGCTTTTCATGTGCTATTTGACACCCCTTCACCAGTCCAAATATGATCCTGTGAAAGCTTTACAGATTTCTAGGATAAAGAAACCATTAGTACAACCCTTATGATGACGTATATTTTCACAGACTTTAGATTTCCTGCAGCTGCTTCTGTTTTGAGCTCAGTAACATGTGGTTGTGTAAAATATTTATTTTCCAGAAAGATATACAATCTTATTTTTGATAGTATCAGCAGATGGCGAGGCAATAGTTTATTCCAGTGGTTTATCATTTATACCATATGCTTAAAATTAATGCCACATTTCCCATCTGATTTTGTCTGACTTCAATAAAACCACATTAATTTCCTTCAGTTGTTTACCCATCTTCAGGCCGTTTGGGTTATTCAGGAAGAATCCAGATTGTCCTTCACTTGAAGCATCCTCAGGTGTGCCTTGTTGCCTGAAACCATCTTCTGCTCCAGTAAGCAAAAGTAGTCAACTCAGTATCAGTCAACAACTCTTTTAACAGTTTCAGTAGTCTATGTTTAACTTAATTGGTTTCTTTTTCTGGACCTTTTAGGTATTTGTCTGTCCTTCAGTTGCTTCCATGCTCCAAAAGATCATATTTATACTGTTTCTGTTGTTCCATTCATCCATCTCATAGATGGGTCTGTTTCTCCCACCTTCTTTTTTGTTCCAATCAACCTATATTGTAAAAGTTCTAATTTCTTTCTATTAACATTGCATTCAATGCACAATAGAAAAAAGTAAGACTGAACAAAAATACCTGAGGGATACTCCCTGTTACTCATTCCTTTCCTTCTACCTTACTGCTATATCTACCTTTTTATTTGCAATTTTTCCTCCCATTCATTTAGCTATGAATTCTCTGGATCTGTTTGTTTTATTTGCTAATTGAAGAATTTGGTCAATTTATGACTATTAGGGAAAAAAACCCTCAACAATCAAAACCAGATTAAGCCATAATTGTTTACTTTTCCTTGGTTGCTGACAAGCATTTGTAAAAGCTCAGTCTCTAGGCAGAAAACTTTTGTTTTTCTTAATGATTGATCAGAACAGTTAGAATTTCTTCAGACATTTGGTCCTTTTTCTTTCACTGATGTTAAATCTGTAAGCCCAGAGTTTCTGTCCTGAAGAAGAAGAGGTGAAGGAGGAAGATTGTGACCTGTATGAAAGGGAGTGTGAAGAAACTACAGAGATCTTGCTGGCACAACTTCTGGTCACCAGTTCTTTCACACCCAGAGATTTTTCAGCTTTTTCACAACCATTTTTTTTTGATTAGCACTCTCATGTGAGTGCACACAGAAATTTTTCCTTCTTTGATGGCCATCTCTGACACATTGGTGGTGATGCTGCCCGTTGGCTGCAGCACCATTTTAGGTCAGTCTAACCTTGCAAGAAAGTCAAAGAATTTTGGAGAACATGCAGTTAGAAATGATTCTTGAAATAGTCACTGTTTTATTGTGTCTTCAGTGGTGGCTGATAACGTTGTTATAAAAGTATCATCAACCACTTTGAATGACTGTGGTTTGCAATGCTTTTTCCATGCCATAAAATCTTCCTTTCACCAAAGGTAGCCCCATCAACTCCAATTGTCAGTATGAAACAAGCATTACTTTTCTTTGTAGGTTCAGGACGGTGTTATTTTTCTGCTCTTATTGATCCATCACCCTTTTTCAGCAATGAGATTGTAAAGCGTTGGTTTTATATGTTACAGAATTATTTTAAGTCACAGCAAACAATTAGCAAAAGTATCACTAGTGAAGGAGGGAAGCCTATTGAATGTCATTTCACATGTACAGCACAGATTCTGGAATTCCCCCTGGTTTGACAAACTTGGGAAAACTACCAGAATGATACTGAATTTTACACAAATCCTCATATTGTCTAAGACTTGAGAAATGAGTGGGCTGTGCTAAAGATATGTGCAGAAAAGTGCTGAATTTGCATAGATGGTATCTGCATATTTCTAAGGAGGATGATGCTTGTGCTGCTCAGGAATAATTCAGAAGTACTTCTTCAATTCAGAAATGTTTTCACATTGCCTTCACCTATTTGTAAATGCAGCTATGGATGTTTTTGTTGCAGGACTATTTCAAAGTATGGTGAAGTAGATACTTTCCTTTTTTCTTTCTTTAAGCAAATTAGATTTTTGTGATGATAAGAAGAACTATGTCTGAAGCCTGAGGGTCAAGAGTTCTGCTTGCTGATGGCTGAAGTGAAGATTGCACTGGGAAAACTTGTTGCTTGAAGACTTGTCCACTTTTTTGGCAGCCTTCTGGGTTACATATACATTAGAATGTCCAAGGAAAAAACAGAACAAATCTGTTCCATGCCCTCACTACATTAGAGACAGAATTTCAACAGTGTGTTACAATTTGAACAGATATGGTATAATCCATTACTCTTCTTCTCCAAAGGAGAAAAAAACAGTATTAGTTAACACATGGCACAGAAGCTCTGACTAATATTATATTTAGCTTACTGCTTGTCTCTTAATTATGATTACTGTTCAGCACATTTCCTTAACAATCCTTGGGTCATCGGATATGCAACACAGCCCTTCTTGTAGCATCTGCCTGTAACACAGGAAGGTCTGTCTCATTCTGCGCTCTTACCTTTTAAATAATAATGGGGCTGCAATAAGTAAAAAGGATTAGTGAAGCATTTCCTGCCTGACAGTGAGCCTCTTCCTGACCTACTGCTCACAGGCTTGTTTGCATCCTTGTCCCTCCTGATGCTCTGCTCATGGTAGTGTGCATACTGCGCAGATGTTTCTGTCATGCTATTACATGGCTATTTTCAACCTGTTTCTTGGAACAGATGTTCCCACATTGTGCTCTCCCTCCCTTCTCTGCTGACATACTCTCTGTATAAACAGCAGTGTGCATTTCTGTAGTCCTGGTTTGTGGAGAGAATGAAAATCAAAACTAGTGAGAGTGTCTCCTTTTTCAGGCTGCTCTGTAACAGGGCATGTTAGCCTGGTCTTCTTCTAGTCTTTCTCTCACTAAGATACTTGAACTCTTGATTTGTCTGATTTCAATCCATTTTATGTGTTTCATGGGACAGTATTTGGAAATGCCATGTGTTTTGGCATGTAAAAACTATCCCCTTCAACGTGCTGTCTAGTGGTTCTTTCTTCTCTTTAACCACACATGGCAGGGTAATTTCAACAGGGCGTATTCTGGGATTTAATCTAAAAAGAGAAACATCACAGTAATAAAATCTCATCTCCTGCCATCTGTCTCTTGCATATTTCTTTACAGTCCAAGTGCATTATATTTGAGCCCAAATGCTTCAGTGTTGGCAACAGTGGCTGGTTATGGTAAGAAATCCCCCATGAGTTCAAATGCAGAAAGAAGTTGACATATGGACAAAATACACCAGGGATGGTAAGGGCTGGATTTTTATTCCTAATGCACTGGAAGTCATTAAGAGGTTGCTAAACAATGGCATTGCTGGTTAATAGCAGCATTAAAGTATTTTGCACATTGCAGTCCTGTAGCCCTACAACTAAGAGCAAGTGTGGAAAATAAGAACAAGTTGGGAAAATCTAATGAAGGAAGGGAAAGAAAACCCAGCCTCAAAGTGGATTATGTTCCAGATCCTCCTGAGAACAATTAATTAGGAGCGGACACAGACAAATTGATTTTCTTTCACTAAGGAGGGATAGAGGACATTCACTTTCAAATCAGGCTTGTTGTTCCTGAAATGGTGACAGTGAGCAATGTATTACTTAGAAATGACATGATTGTACTTTCCATCTTGCTCGTTTATTTGGAAGATACTGCTTCTCCCTGTTGGGATATATGCTTTCTAACATGTAAAGAGGTTTAGAAACTGGAGATTGGTCGGCCTTTGGTCATGTCAAGTTTTAGAATATCCCAACATTCAACCATATGATGCAGCTGCTAGGGATAATTAAAATTATAAAATCAACATACATAAATTACTCAACTAACAAATACCTGTATTATTTTCAAATGCTCTATCAAGAATAAACATACCGATTCTAGTATTTAAAGCATTTTTTTTGCTAAAAGCAAGCTGATGGTTGCTATAAACGAAGTCCAGCAGATCAGCAGTGGACTTTCTGCTGTCAAATAGTGAACTTTTTCCTATCAAGAGAAAATGCACTGGGAAAAAAAAATTGTAACAGTATTAACAAGGTATAAGTTTCTCTATAAACATACATTGTGGAAATTTCTAGTGTACATAAGACACTGCAGGGAAGTCACAAGAGGGAGGACTTGTTTGCTCTACTCCATATAACTGAAAGGGAGAAATGTAACTATGTTGCCCAATGCTTTCCTTGGTTAATACACACAAGAAAATCAGCCATCAGCCCTTGGAATGATTAAGGCATTACTTTTTCTCTGATAGAAAGAGGATCTGAACTGCTTTGACTATTAGATATCTAAAATGAGATGAAATAAATCACATTATAATTCTATCTTTCTTTTTGGGAGTTCAGTTGTGTGACAAACTTGGTCAACTGGGCCAAAAATTCAAAAATTGTCAAACCATGTATGATTCATTTCTTTCATCTTATACTTTTTAAAAGTTTAGCATCTAAGTTTGTCTCTTAGACAGTCAGAAGAGAAAGATAAGTTTGTCCAGAGGGCATGTCAGTCTATATTGATGTTAGGTGACATGAATTTTCTTTAGAAAATGAATATGAGGGCTGCAGGGACAGGCTTTTTTTTCTTAACAGAGAAGCCTAATCTTTAGATGACCAAAAATAGCTGAGATGAATCTTGCCCTGTGTGGTTTCATTAATTATTGTTAGCTGCAGAGGTGATTTCTGTGGTGGTAAAGTGACATGGCAGGACACTTCAGAGTCTATTTGAGAACCAGTGGGAGATGACTCGCAGTGTATAAATAGCCTCTACAGCCATACTGAAGTTCTTATGAGCGCAGAGACCTATTGTAAAAGTTGTTTTCTAGGGACTTGGCTGATTTATGGGATTCTGACAGCAGGTGCCCCTGCCCAATTGGAAGAGAACAAGAGGAAAAGAGGATTCAGCTAACTGCAGATTAAAGGGAGATCGTTCAGCTACTCTTTTTTTTTTTTCCTCTGCTTCAAGAAGCTGGCGTTCCTTGTGCAGAATTTGGAAGCTGAACCATTGAGACCAGGAAAACTAAATCCTATCAAAAAAGAGCTTTGAGACAGTTCATGGAGGTGTTTTATCGCTGTGATTGTTGCATTTGAGACAGTGCAAACACTTAACACTAAATCCTTGAAAAGAGAAGGAAGCAGGACAAGAGGGCCTGAGAAATATTATCTTAGCATTACCACTGTAGCATGTAGTTTCTGTGTTTAGATCTGCAAGGAATAGACACTTCTTGCAAGTACATTTTAAAATCAGTGCACAGTTTTGAAGATATTTTCATGCATCTTCTGTCCATGCTTAGGAGTCCAGCGTAATTTGCAATAAACTGGACTATGTCAGGCATTACAACAGGGCTGGGAGGTATCACACATGTACCTGGGATACTTGTGGGGGACCTCCTGGCATGAAGGAATACCTCTGTGAGCTATTGAATTAACCCTCTAGTGACCAAATATGTTTTTAATGTTCTCCATCTATCCCAATGCTGTTATTCCCCCTCAAAAATAACAGCTACAAACAATTAAGGCTCTTAGAATCAATGGTTTGGGTTGGAAGGGAACTTGAAAGATCATTTAGCTTGAACCCCTCTGCCATGTACAGGGATACCATTTACTGTACCAGGTTGCTCTGAGCTCTACCCAACCTGGCCTTGAACACTTCCAGAGACGGGGCATCCACAGCTGGTCTGGGCAATATGTGCCAGGACCTCACCATCCTCACAGTGAAGAGTTTCTTTCCAAATCTAATCTAAAGTTCTTTCTTCCAGTTTAAAACCATTAACCCTTGTCCTGTCACTGTCTGCCTGTAAAAAAGTCCCTCTCCCTTCTTTTTATAAGCCCCTAACAGGTACTGAAAGGTTGCAATGAACTCTCCCAAAAGCTTCTCTTTTCCAGGCTGAAGAACCCCAGCTTTCTCAGCGTGCCTTCATAGGAGAGGTGCTTCACCCCTTGTGGCTGTCCTATTGTGGTAGGGCCCTCTTTTTGTGTTGGAATCACTGTAAATTGATGTGACCTCTTTTGTGCAAATAGAAAAACCCTTCTGTTGAAGGGTGCTAAGAGCTTCCTGCTCAGGGGTCTCAGATCCACAAACAATTGCAGACATTGGTAAAGGCTGTTGACATGTCAAACATTCTGCTTCGAACACAAAGTGCTATACAGCCCCTTTGGACAGCAAAACCCAGCTGGAGGCAGCAGGAGTGACCACCTGGAGCAAGAAACTGTGTCAGACAGCAGAGCAGCCAAGGTAACTCAGGCTGACAGTGTGCAGGCTGTCCTTGCTTGTAAATGCACAGGTAAAGGTAACAGCATTTTAGAAAGGAAAGCCAGGAGAAGAAAGAGAAAGCTGTGCTTTGTGGTTTTTGCCTCCAAAGTCTATGACTACAACTGATGAAACTACACTTTTTTAACCTTTGGACTTCTATTTGCAGTAGGATTGAGCCACCCTCATGCTGTGCTGAACCTGAGCTGGCAATCTTGCCTGCTCACAGGGCTTGTTAATTCAACTAGAGGTCTTCAGTAACTGCTCAATTCATTGATTTTGAGTTGGAAAAGAAGCATTGCTCAGTATACTCTGGCATTCCCATGAAAGAGAAAAAAACCCTTATCTATTGCTTTGCTCTTCTGTCTTGTATGAATTAGGATTTCCTCCAGATCCTTTATGGATGGGCAAGACAATAACAGTGTCCTATCTGTATTGTCTCTGCTGTGTTAGAAGTGCAAAAGAGACCAATATAAATGAGAGGATTTCAGGTATGACCACAAAATGATTTTACAATCAATTTCCTGATCAAATGGTGTCACTTTTTGCGTGGGATTTACCACGCATAAATATGCACATTTGGAATAAACAGAGGGCTTGCACTCCACACTCTCACTGAACTGACCATCTTGCAGACATTGCAAGTCTGACAGACTCTTAAGACTTCAGATTTGCTGAATTTTAGGAGCAGAATTTAGGAGCAGAACTTAGGAGCAGGGAGGCCAAAGGCTCCCTCTCTGCATCTGTTTTCTAAATTTGCAGTGTGCATGCACAAGACAGGCTGTGAGAGCCTGCACATTCCTGGAGCTGGTGCTGCAACCAAGCTGACAGATGTCAGGAAATCCTGGAGGAAATTTAATCCAAATTCCTTGAATTCTGGTTATATAAAAATTTAGAGTGAGAAACAGGAAAGACCAAGTGTCTGCTAATACAACCTTGACTCCAAAAATTACATTTTTCATAACCCAATTTTTAGTTTGCATGAGGTTACACTCTGTTCTACTTCAGCTTTCTTGGCTGAGCAAAAAATTCAAGTACCACAGATGTGACCACGTAGGTACAGTCACAATAACCATGAGCTGGGAACTCTGCCTTCACAAACAAAATGCAATTTTCATATTTGTCTGTCTAGCAACGGTGTTAATCTGATTATAAAGTGTTAGATATTTTGAAATACTAAAAGAAAATTAACCTCTCAGGAATTAGAAAATGCATATTAGATTGTCTAATGAAAGGATAACTTGCATGGTTTAACCTATTCAGCACAGGGGACAGTAACACAGGGCACAGTGGAAGCAGTAACAGCAGAACCACAAACAGCAATGCCAGCAGCTGGCAGCAGGAATAGCTTCATTGACAGAATAAGAGAAAGAAAAGCCATTTTCTAAACCTGCAAGTGTGAGGCTATATGTTTACCTGCTTGATTAGTACTACTGACACAATGTATAGATGCCAGACTATTTACATTTTGGAATGTGCTAAAGATGTCTGGGGGCAAACCTCCAGTGAGAGGGGATATTTTCAAGCATTGTTTTTATAAATGTTACATATGTGCTTGCACGTTGGACTATGGAATAAAAACATGTGCCAGGTTTAGACAGCACGTTAGTCTTAACAGAGAGAAAAAGCACTTTACAATTATTTTCCATACACATGGTTTCTAAAAACCAAACAAACCCATGCTTTCAGTCATCTGCTATGCAGCAGACACAGAAAAATCAGATAGTTCAATTCTGAAAGCTGCTGAGTGCTCTCAGCACTCTGATATTAAAACAGCCTTGTATTTCACAGGTTTATGCTCAGAAAATGTGATCAACATGAAAATAGGCATAAAATGGGCAAGTAATGTTTGTCTCCTGAAGTTCCTCCTGCCTCTGTGAGAGACTCTTGTCTTCTCACACGTCATCCCTTTGAAGACTGGCCCCAGTGGTGCCTTCCAAAATGCCCAGTTTGGCATCCATGACTTCCACTGATGTTAATGAGGATTACAGATGTGTGCTGAAGGCAGAGCAGCCTTTCAAGTGTCAGAGAGCAAAGGAGCTGCTCAGTACTGCTTTTAACCTAAGCAATCCACAGCAAAGTGCTGGGAGTAAAAAGTAAAATTTTCAAGTAAAAGGAAAATTCCAGGTGGTTCCCATGCTGGACATTCTTTGGGATTTTTCAGGACTGAAGATATGATTGCCAGACTTTGGAACATTCATTCTTCAGGGTCAGACATATATGCTTGCAGCATGGAGGAAAACCAGCTCCTTTTGTATGGTACAAACAGAGGTTTCTTTCCTTCTTCCTGGTCCTCTGGGAGAGCTGGCATCCTGAATTCCTCTGCAGTGTAGTATTTGGGTAATTTTCATCCAATACATTGTTGTTCATTCTTAAAAGATGATACAGCCCTTAAAGGAATTAGAGACCCAACAATTAGAGTTGAGGAGAAGTATAACACTGACTGAACAGTTTCACAGACATGAGCTTAATTCTGTAAGGCAAGACTATGCCTTTGTCAGTAAAGGTCATATTAATCATAAAAAATATTAAATCTCTACAGCTTAGATATTTAGATCTGAGATAATCTAGTTTCTCTTTCTTGTTCCTTTGAAGAAACAAGCACTTCTCTGCTATAATTCATCTCATCTCAAGGTGGACCTCTAAAAAGCCCAGATGACTCATGCTGTAGAAATGCTAATTTCTTGCCACTGGCTAGAAAGGGAACCTGGGCCATATGAAAGTTGAGGTGGTTTCCATCTATATCCTGAAAAGCTTTTAGGACTATAGGAAATAGGCATTTTTAACTCAGTGGAATGCTGTGGCTCAAAGAGCTCCAGTAATTTCTAGAGTGTGAGTAGGAGGATGTGGTCAGAGATGTACCTGGCACAAACCTTATCAGGACTGGAGTATAGCTCTGGTTTGGTACTCTGAGAAAAGGCCTCATTGGATGAAACATATTGGTCTTGTCCAACTTGAGATGCCTTAGGACATCCAAGAGATCCAAACACAGCTGATGCAGGATGGTAGTGGTCTCTTGCCTGCCTGGGATGGCAGCTGGAGGCCAAGGAAGACACCGTAAAATCTCTTAAGTGGCAATAAATATCAGTGAGCTATTCATATGAGACCCTGTTCCATAGTCATTAATCTAAGCAATGATTCATCTCACCTGTTTTCAACTAACTTTTTCTCTAGGTGCTGCTGACTATCCTGATCAGATTGTTATTGATTTCAAAGGGAGTTTAAAAATGTGTGTGAAATATCTGTGCACATGTAAGACGTGTTTTACCTGTGCATGTGATGTTATGAAATTAAGCTGAATAAGTCTGGAACTTGTGGGATGATTCTTTTGCCTTAACTTTAATGTCTATTGCCATTTGTGATGCTCTAGGATAGTGCACCTGGACTCTAATTTCCTGTCAGAAAGGCCACATATCATTTGAGAGTCCTCTGCCTGCAGTGTGTTATGTCTTAGATGCCTGTGGATGTCACAAATAGTGCTAGATATTCATAAAAATAAGTCAAGTCACGTATATTTAGCTGGAGATGAATCCTGCCCTGTCCTCTACTTTAAAAGGGATATTGAAAAATTGCAGAGATGGCAGAAACAGCTAACCAACTATTTTTGAATTAGAGAATATACCAAAAAACTTTTTTTCCAATTTATTTAGTTTATCAGAACCATGACCAAAGATAGATGTAATTACAGAGTGGAAATATTTTCAATAGATAGAAAGTACCTTGTACTTCAAAGTAACTTTAAAAATGGAAGAATGAGCAAGGTGAAAGCAAAGAATTCACTATTTCAGTTTAGATGTTAGGTGGTAGATCTCTCTTATTAAATAATGAGAAAAATCACCAAGGGAGTTGGTGAAGTCTATGCTCCTTGAAGTCTTCAAATTAAGACAAGATACTTTCCTGAAGTTATAATTTGCCAAAAGCAATGTTGTGAACTCAGTGAAAGGGTAACTGAGGGAAGTTAGCTGGCATTTGGTAGGCTGGAGATCAGACTCAATGGCCTGCTGATCTCTTCTGGCACTAGGTGCCACAAATTGTGCCAGAATAAGAAGAGTATGACATGAATTCAGCTGTGTTTGCTGCAAATCAGCTATTTTTTTTCTCACCAGAAAATGGCAAGTAGGATTGACTTGGATAATCTTTGTATCACTTCCCTCCCCCCTCTTTCCATTAATTATGAGGAAATTGCAGAATTCTCAAAGGCGTTTTTTGTTTGCAGTTATTTGAGTACTACACAGTCACATCTGTATTTGTTGTTAACATTCTTTCAAACCCTTCTTGTTGCCTTCTGTACCTTTTTTCTTTGTTTATTCACCTGTTGCACATTACCCAACTCTCAGATTTGTGACTCTCTGAATAAATACTGCCTTCATGCTAGTTCTTTATGTCCAATACAGTGAGGAATTGATTTTTTTTGCTCTCTTTTTTTTTTTGGTAACTGAACTTTCATTAATAATAGTAATTCGATTCTTTTCTTTCAAAGTAATTCTTCAGCAAATTGGAGAGTGAGTATGAAGATTATTCACAAACAATTGATTGATGATGGAATCCTCTATGTGTCATTCAGCTGTGTTAATGAGTGCAGAAAGAGAATCTCTATTAGCAGATGAAATATGCAGCTTTGTCTCTGTTCTCAGACTGTTAATTTCTTATTCAGTGATGCTAGTGGGAAATTATGTTACATCCCCCTAAAATGTTTATCTTACACACAAGATATTTTATTTAGGTGCCTCAGCCTGCGTTCATCACCACAGCAGCATAAGAAACTGCAAGCTCTCCCTTATGTATGGTACTGAGGGTGAACTCTTGTTGCCTTTTTGGCACCATCATTTATTCTCATGACACGAGTCCCCACTGCTCACCTTGCTTTGTGCTGAGGTACAGGGGCTGTTTGCCTCATTAAAGAAACCCAAATATGAGTTTAGGCGTTTGCCCTGAAGATGGTACAAAGGTCTATCTAGAAAATTCCATGGTATTTATCCCTTAAAGACATCACCAGGCTTCGTGTGAGATTTTTCAGGAACATCAAGGGTTCTGGATTCAATGAAATAAATATGGAACATGAAATCTTCTCTCTAGGGACCGAATGAACAATTTCCTCATTTATCTTTTACACATGCCTCTGTAGTATTTAAGCACTCTGAAAATGTTAACTGTTCTTGATATTCCTATGGGGGAAGAGATGGTGTTATTCTACTGCCAGTCAGGAAGATGCAGCATTGAATAAGTTTTTGAAAGCCATTAAAAATTTCCCAATTGATTTATTTTCAAGAAATTTTGCATTTTACTCTTTCAGTTAAGAAAAATGAATCCTATCATCCCTAACTTTTGAGTGACCAGTACTGCAATGGTACTTTGTCACCTTCTTCAGGAGATATTTGCTTTTAAACTACAACCCAGCAACATCCAGACCACTTCCCCCATACCTATTCCATGTTTTATGTCTTGTTGCCCTGGCCAGTTTCACATTTTTCTCTTTCAACTCAACTTCAATCTCTCTTTATCCTTTCTTTTACTTTTATATCACATTCTCTGGTCTTGTATGTTATCTCCACTGTTGCTATATCTGTCTTCCTCTTATCAAGGCTGAATCCTCTAATCATAGTGTCCCCAGACTGATCCTTTGTCTCAGTCTACTCTCTTTGCCTTATTGTACTTTTGCTGTTTTGCTGCTGTCCTTAGTGTTTTCTAGTTTGCACAGCTGACGAATCATTGAAGACTCATAAGGCACAATAACCCTGCAGCCATTTCCTCTGGATGACTTTAGAGGGAAAATTGCCATAATTTCAGTGAATCTTTCACTCCCTCAATGTGCACAGAGCCATCAGAGTTATTTGTAGGGAAGCTTCAGTACGTCTGTGGTGAACACTCATTTTTCCCCCCCAGGCTGATTGCTGACTTGTGGATTTCTGTTTTGGTGGTAGAAGATGCAGTTCTATTCTCACAATCACTGCAAAAAGAATAAGTGCTGGATGGAAAACACTAGACTAGCAGAGTGTTTTGGTTTTTTTGTTGGGTTTTTTTTTTTTAATAACTAAAAAGGGCACAAACTTTATGGCAGATAAGCAAAAAAGCATATCTCATATCTACTCTTATTCTGGCTTAATTCCAGAGAAACTAAAAACATTAATTTCACTTAAAGTAGCGACATTTTGGCAACAAAATATATTCACTTTGTTTAAACTAGTTAAATTTTGGCAAAGTTTTTAGCCAGATTCTGTAAACAAAATCTTTAGATGAAAACTGCTGAGGAACCTTACCAATCATCCTTGCCAGCAGTCCTGTCTATAACTTGGTGTGTGCAGAAATTCTGCATTGCTTGTGCCAATTACTTAATGGCTAAGGCTTTTTGGAGACAGTAGCCATAACCATTATCTGGCATTTAGCATAGTGGGAAATATTCTCACTGAAATATTTTCACAGATTATTAATATAAAAGATTACAAACTAGTGATGTCAAATAGTTTAAAATGAAAAAAAAAAACAAACCTGCAAGTGATAGAATAAGAAAACATTACATGTCCCTACCCACTTTGCATCAGATGTGAATCAAAATGACTTGTTCTGATCACAATACAGGGAAATTAAAAAACCACATGCTCTCTGCTGCAGACCTACTTGCTGAGTTGTGCTGCACAGCATGAATTGTTAGAAGGATGTTTTAAATCCCTTGAAAGCAATGGATTCTTTGTTAAGAAAACTGACATGCCTGGCATCATTGGTAAGTCCTTTTACACTTAGTGTGCTGCAAATTTCACCATCTGCTTTTCCTCAGCTGAATAGGCAGCATTTCTGATACCTGGGACATTTCCTGTGAGTCTATACAATTGGGTAAGAAGATGGTTTCTGTGTCACACATTTAATGTGGGTCCTATGTAGCCATTTGTTTTGTTCTTAAGGTAAGCTAGAAGTGAAATCTCCTTCACAATGGGTGCGAAAGATACACATTACATCTGATTTGCCAACACCAAATCTAGATTAAGTAAAAGAACCCTATAAAACAAAACTAAAGGTTCCATGTGCAACTGCATTGCATAGTTTTTGCACACACCAAGATTACATCTGAATATTTCAATTTAAAATAATAGAAAAGAGTGACCATGAGCTAATGGCTCATGACCTGACAGTCTCCTCCCTGCTTCAGGGTCATCTATTCTCATTCCTTTTACGTGCATCCGTAGGTGTCTGAAATAAGCTGTAAGGTGTAGAAACCTATCTTCAGGAGCCTGTGTGAGGCCAGTGTTTGCCGTTAAATTTGACACCATTAAAATCCAGAGCTCAGTTTGAAGACAAAGCACCAACATGCAAATATTGCTCCTAGCTTTTTTTGAAGCCAGTACCTCTGAGTCTTATACCTGGAGGTGGTAGTAAAAAAACAGGTACTGAAGGAGACTAAATGTTTCTGGAAGGTAGCTGGAGGTCAGGGTTTTTCCAAAAAGGCTTCAACTTCTTTGAGTGTGTTGATCCAACCTATTCCTTATCCACTGAGTGGTGCATCTGTCAATTGATGTCTCACCCTCTAGTGACAGAATTTGTGGGAGAGTGGACAACTACAACCATTTTCAAAGTCCTGTGAAGAAGGACTTTGGAAAGACACGTGTTTCACGTAGACTATGCAGGATATAAGCCAGCCCCAAATGGCTTTCAGGTATCTGAGAGTCCCTACAATGCTGTTAGATGATCCTGCCAAACATTTTAAATAGAAATAAAACGCAGAGAAAGTGCATTCAGTTATCTCTTGATATGTCTTGTCTCTTTTTTTTCTTCAAGAATTAGCATGACCCTCACCAGTAACTGACCACCAAAAGAAGGGGTTAATTCAAAGTGTGATTTATAAATATTCTATATTTTTCAATACATTTATGATGATGTTTGTACAAAGGCTAGTCCATAAAGAAGTGGCCAGAGTCCCACAGTGTATCTCAGAAATAAAGATTCCAGGGAAAGGACTTCTTTCCCCTTCAGCACTTTCAGATGTATCTGGACCTCATAGTTTCATCAGTGTTACTGCACTAGCCACAGCAGGGATGTCTGTAAAATTTTAGTCTTCTGCTCTTAGACAGAGAATGCTGTTGCAACTCAGATGAATGAAAGAGGCACAGTATCAGGCCACTTGTTCCCAAAAGATGCTATGGAAAGAATAACCGACAGATTTCTCTTCATCCTTCAACAGTCCCTGTATCATCCTTGGGTGTGCTGGAACATGAGCAATATTGCGGGAAAACTAACTGTGTCTGCACAGATTTTATTTGGATTTTATTTGCTCTATAAATTGCTTCTTCCTTTTATTGGCATTCCTTGGTTTTTCTCACCCTGCTCTTTCTCCCTTCATTTGGCTGGATGGCATCACACAGTGCAAACACAGAACAAGGAAATAGAACGGACTGCTACACTCATCATGCCTTCAGGAAGCTTAAGGGAGGACATACAGCATTCACATTCACAGTAAGAAGGCAAGGAAAATGTGAGAAAGATGTTTACACCTGATGAGAGTGTTCTGAAATAATTTTGTCCTGTGCTGACAGAAAAGGGGCCACAGACAGGCATCCTAGCTATTCCTCTGGCTGCTGTGGGAACAGGTATTTGCATGTTCACCTTCAGGATGGGCAAACATATCACACTCCGTGAGTCACTCCTTGCAGTGTCCCCCATGGAGCTCTTGTTTTGCAAAAAAACAGGTTTGTTTTTCCTGCAAGTCGAAATGTATTACAAATGAATAATAGGAAGAAAGAAACAAACCCAACAACAGCAACAACAGCTAAAAAACCCCACACCAAAACATTCCTCTCTTTGTATTTTTAGTTCAGCCAAACTGGAGACTCATCAGATAAATTATAATTTTTCCCTCAAAAGGTTTGATCTTGCAGAGTTTTTTACAAAGCCTTTTCCATTATCCCCTTCTCCAACAGCTGGCATCTCATTCTACTGTTAAGAGTTCCAATTAGGGTAATCACTCAAAAACTGTCGTAGAAAAAGACACACTGAAAACAACTGCTTTATCTCTTTCAGGTATTTCTTCTTTCGCATAAATACTTAAGCAATTTAATTTTGCCTGAGTGCTTTCTCAAAGCAGAGTTCTGTTGAATGAGGACAACCATAAATCAATATAACCCAGCTTTTTTTGGTAGCCTCTTCATTTTAGTGCTCACAATAATGATATAGCTGAATTATGTTAACAGATTTTTATTATTATACTCCTCTCTAAAGCATGTGTTGGCATGGTAGATGGTCATTCTACAAAGTTAAAAGTAAGTCAGCAAAATCCTTTGAAGAAGAGTCCTCTCTTCTCTCTCTTGTTGTCTCCAGTTCATCACTGTCTACTGTTGAGATAACATTGGATGTATGAAGTGATGTGTTCTATAACCTATTATGTAGTTTATTACCAAAAAAAAAATAATCCCCCAAAACACCAAGAAAGGAAAATAATTATAATACTGTATTGTGCTCTGCAAATACAAAACCTGAGCTCTGGGCATATAAATGCCATCGTAGGGCTCTTCCTTGGAGCAGACATGGTTATATGTAAAATTGAATGTGAGCCTCTCCAGCCAAAATTTATGGTATGAGAAGCAGCTGAACCAGCAAGAGAGCCTGGCCAAAATGTTTAAGTCTCCTGTATCATGAAAAAGTTAATTCAGAAGTGAATCTGTAAAAAGACCATTTTTGGCTGCTCAGAACACACCAGGAGATAAAAATACCAGAAATCTAGACATTAACAAGCAGCACAGGCCGTGAATATTTTTTTTTCCGACAGATTAAGGAGTTAAAAAGAAGGAACATGTTTTATGTCCAGCAAGCCCAGATGACAGGCTTCTTAGTAGATGCCTACCCATCCATTAGTAGGGATATTATTTAAAAAACCTGATTTTACACAGTAAGATGGGACTATAAGAACGGATTTATTCTTTACCCTTTAGGCCAAAGCATCATTACTTTTTTGCATTATTACAGAACTTTGTGCTTTTAGCTCCGTCTATCATCACAAACCTGATGATAAACTAAAATACATGTGGATGGCATGTGTAGACATCACCTATTATAACTCTGTTCTCAGAAACAGGCTTTGGTATATACTTGAGCAAACCCTGGAAATACAGGTCATACAATCTCACCTCCACACCCAGCAAGATAATGGAGCAGGATCATGGAACACATCCTCCTGGTAACCTTGCTAAGGGACAACAGGGCCCAACAGGGCCTTGCTGAGGGCAGGTCATGCCTGACTAATATAGTGGCCTTCTGTGAGGGGATTACAGTGCTGATGGAAAAGAGAAGTACACCATGTACCATGACACCATGTACCTCAACTTGAGCAAAACATTTGATACTGTCCCACACAAGCTCCATCTGAAGAAAGTTGGATTTTACAGACAGACCACATGGTGAATGAGGAATTGACTGGATGGTGGCACCCAAAGAGTTATGGTCAGTGGCTCAATATCCAAGTGGGGCCCAGTGAGGAGTGTCATCCTCAGGGGTCTGTGCTGGGACTGGTGCTGTTCAATATCCCTGTCAGTGACAGGAGAGAGGGACTGAGGCAGGTTTGCTGTGACACTGATCTGTGTGGTGCAGGTGACACCCTGGAGGGAAGAGATGCCATCATGAGGGGCCTGGACAGGCTTGAGAGGTGGGACTGTGGGAACCTCATGGGGCTCAGGAAGGCCAAGCACAAGGTCCTGCATCTGGGTCAGGGTGATCCCAAGCACAAAAACAGGCTGGGCAGTGAATGGATTGAGAGCAGTCCTAAGGAGAAAGATTTGGGTGTTGACTGTCAAGATGACCTGGCAATGTCCACTTGCAGGCCAGAAAACCAGCTGTGTTCTGAGCTGCATCAAAAGCTGTGTGGCCAACGGGTTGAGGGAGATGATTCTGCTCCTCTGCTCTGCTCTGCTCTCATGAGACCCCACCTGGAATGCTGCATCCAGCTTTGGAGCCCACAACCTAAGAAGGAGATAGACCTATGGGAGGGTGTCCAAAGGAGGCCATGAAGATGATCATAGGGCCAGAGTATCTCTCCTATGAAGACAGGCTGAGAGAACTGGGGCTGTTGATTCTTGAGAGGAGAATTTGAGCAAACTGGTCAGATTGAAGCTGTCTGTACACATGGCAAAGGAGTTGAACTAGATGACTGTCCCTTCCAACCCAAACAGTTCTATGATTCTGTGACTCTTTGGTTCCATGATTTACCATTCCCAATATATTTGTGCATAATCTGTTTCTGAAAATCTCCACCAATATAAAGGACTGAAATGAATATTCAAGGCAAACGCTCCCAGAAGGTTGAAGTACATTTTTAGAGCTCACCACCATTAAACAACTTTGTCTCAGATGCCACAGCTAAAGAGCTCTTGCTAACACGTTTGCCACTTGCCAATCAGTCAGCAGATTGAAATTAGTGTCAGAGGAGCAGCAGACAGAAGGGGGTCACACAGCTCTCTTCCCCTGCTCTGCCAGTTATAAACACAAAAAGTTTCCTATTTCAGAACATTTAACAGGATTTTAAGACACTGTTGCTGACACACATAGCTGGTGCTTCATTCTCACCACATCTGGGAGAGATGATGTGTCAGAAAAATATGGAAGAGTAAGGGGAATTTCGGAGTATTATGAGTAGTCACTGTCCTAATTTATGTCTTATTTTGCCCTTGTGCTCATTTCAAACCTTCTCCTTCTAATAAAAACATGCACAAATTAGACATTATAAAGTCAAATGACTCCTTTTAATGCTGCTTTGTGACAAACACTCTGAACCATGGCTGTATAGCAATTCTAAAGGTTTACAGAAAAAGTTCTCCAGGGATGTAAAAGCATTGTAGCAGTTATCCATGTGCTGTGTAAACTTTTTGGGTCCCATAGAGCACTACAGCTCCAAAAGTACCTATCAGTTATTGAACAATGGGCAGAGAAGAAACTATCAGTAGAAAATGAATCATCTTTTTAGTTTCATTTTGAAATTTGGGAAATATGGAAAGAAAAATCAGTAATAATAAATGGACCTTAACAAGAGTGATGATTAAAGTCTCTGTGGTTCTGACATTTGAAATTAATAAGTTAAAATAAATTCTGATCTTTTTTGTTAGAGTCTCCTACCCCTCTCCACAGACAGAAAAAGCTTCTTTTCACTGCAATATGCAGCAGCACAGGCATTGCTAAGTCAATCACAGGTTCTCCAATTACTAGAACCTGTCAAGTCTAACAGACATCAATTGATGCTTGAAGACATCAGTGCTGGTTTTTTATATCACTGCTCACTAGACTTGTATAATTTGGTTATGCTAAAGAGTGGAATCTGCATTTTTTTTCCTAAGTACAATAGAGCAACAGTACTAATAGAATTCATGAACAAGCTTCTCATTGTTGTAAACATAAAAAATTTATACACACCTTACCGAAAGGCTATAATTAAAAAGGGCAAATTTTACCTGGAATATTTGGTGGGTTTTATTCAGGTTAACATTTTTACACACAAAGCAGTCTTTTGAATTAGGTGTGTGTTGCTGGGTCAATTAAAACATTAGAACAAGCATACATAAGGATAAACAAATGAACATATGCAACTAGTCCAGAAAAGGTACTAGAAAACAAGACAATACAATGAGAAGAGAATATATAATCTGACTTATCTGGACTGCCTTGGTCTTTTGCCTTGATACATTAAAACAACAATGGGGAAAGGGATCTGTTGAACCAGGTAACCCGTGAGCTAATGCCCACAAATGTGCAGTGCTCAGAAAGTCACCTGGGAACAGCCACATGCTGGCTGCTTTGTTCTAAATAAATCTGCACCTAGTTCAACTCCCAGTGGGAGAGTCCTGCTGAGATCAAGGATATATTGATCACGCATCTTGGTGATAAATCTAAATTTCAGAAGCTGGGTGGGTTTTCGGCTATCCTGTGGAGTTTTTGAGAAAAGCAATGGGGAAGGAACATAGAGAAGCCTTGGTTATTATCTCCATGAATTGTCTGAAAGTGTTTATTTCCACCATTCTTCAAAATAATGAATAGCGGTAGTATGAAAACCCATAAAGCCAGAATCCAGATGAAAACAAACAACCCTCCCCTGCCCAAAAAATCAGATAAAAATACCTCTATATATACACAGCGTATGTTAAAATATTCAGGCTTTTTAATAGGAAACAGACAAAGAATTATTTTAAGCTCTCATCCCAGGACCTTATTTTCTCCATGTTCAAAGTCTGAAATAATGTCTACAAAAATTCTCATCTTCTGAGACTACTGTCATATAGCCAGCCTGAGCTAAAACACTGTCATACATCCCATACACAAGGTCAGTGACCAGCTTCAAGTGCACAAGCAGTCTTGGGACCTTTGCAAACCATTTGACTCTAACCTAATTTGAAAAGACACAGTTTACACCTCCACCCAAATATCTGCTTTTCTGTTCACAGCTTGTGAACATTGTTCTTTCTGCACTTTCTCATAATCTGGCTTTGCACACAGGTGTTGACATTGCTGTTCTATACTGCCTGAAGATCATGTTCACCGAACATCCTCACACTGAGGGGCAAGAGCAATGCATGAGCATTGAAACAACCTCCCTTTCAACACCATGGAGGACTGTGGGATGGTTATGGTGGTTTATGAGCAAATCAGATGCCAGATTCACTCCTACAGAAGCATATATATAATATGTTATATTCTGATTTTCAGTGACTATTTCCATAGAGATAATTGATGTTGCTCTTGTACATGAGGGAAGGATTTGTCTACACTAGAATGGATGCTGTAGAATTTCAAGGAATTGCTAAACTCTTTCAGCCTTGAAAAAAATCATACAATACCATCTACAACTTCACTAGCTCACAGATGTAAACATAAGACTTGTGAAGTGCTGAGATATTAAACCTCAAGCCCTGCGGTTAACTTAGGACAGAAAGTACAATAAATATGCTTTTCTATGGCCTCCTTTCAGAAGAGGAAAATAACAGAGATACTGCAAGTAGTTCAAGCTACGAAAAAAAAATAAAGGCAAATAACAGTACAAGTATTTTTTTTCTTCAGCTAGTTTTGAACAAGAAAGGTTATTACAAAGAAGATAGGCAGAAGTAGCCTTTCTAATATCACATTATTATTTTGCAGAGTTTGCCCCTTCAAACCACTCTAGACTGGCTGTCAGTGCTCTGAGGAATAAAAAGGATAAATTTATTAGCAATATCATATGAAGTACAATTGGTCTCCTGAAAGAGGCTTTCCAGTTTTTGGTAGGACCATGGATACATCATTCTTCAGCTTTCTGTGATGTGTTTTAATTTCATAAAAAAGAGATGCATGTGTGAAATTTATTGCATATGTTTAAGAGTGTCTTGAGATTGGTGAGTTGTAAATAAATATAGTGTGATGAATTAAAATTCTCTGAAATGAACATAATTACTTTATACATATGGATAAGAAACTTCATCACCACTACAATCTACCCCCTCCCAAAATTAACTCAATTTTTTCTTCAGAAAGCACAACCCATTTTCAAATAAACTAGAAATATTCAATAGTCCTTGAAAAGAAAGACGGGGATTTACTTGGTGTTTCAAAGAATTCGTCTCCACATGTGCTTGTCATCTTCCTTCAGAGAACCTATACAAGATATAATGGAAACAGTATTGAGGGTGATGAAAATGCCAGAGCATCTGTCAGTGGATCACCTTATGACAGCAAGTGATAAGCCTCCTAATGCTGAAGTGATGAATGTGCCTGAATGTGGAAGCTATGCTTGTGTGAGACAGCTGAAAAACACAAATATGAACAACTAGACATGAGGACATGCCTCTGGGGAGACCCCACTGGTTTTTGTAGTACTTGACTGATTCTAGAAAGCAGGAAATTTTTACCATCAAGAAAGATAAGTGTGTCTTATCACTACAGCTCCATGGCTCAGAAGAGGAGCAGCTGGGATGCAGGGAAGCATCAATCCTATCTAAGTATCAAATGTGACCTTTTGTATGTGTTCTCCTTGCAAATTATCTTTCATTTCTGTACCTTCAAAGTTTTCATAATGCATTTGGAGTGTTTTATAACTGAGCAGTAATATAAATGCAAGTTGCCATAGGCTTATTTGAACAAAAATTGCATACACTGAAGTCAATAAAATTATCAAAGTACAGATTACTTCACTTGGAGAAAGGAAGCACAGGGCTCCTGCTTGTAGTCACAAACAAAACACAGTGTACAAGGAGGGTATGATTTACAAAGCGTGAAGGTCTAATGCAGATAAACATTTACATAGGAAACTGGAAATCTATAGGGGAGGAAATCCGTTTTTGATGTATAGTGAAATAGGGAATATTGATGAGAAACAGGAAAATATGTCTCCCAAGCTTAGTGAGTCAAAACCCCATAATATATCTTCCTTCTAAATGTTTTTCAAAGCTTTTGAAGAGCCTTAAACACTGATTTTATTAAGTTATTTCACAGGATACGCACACAAAATTATGTGTCAAAATTATTCAACAATTTTAATGACAATAAATATAGGGAAAAACATAGCATCTGAACTCCCACAAGAATAAATATTAGTATATTGGAGATGGATGCAGAAATCTATATTACAAATGGATATAAATAAATTCATTTGTATTTCTTTGAGCAAGATGTTAAAGAAGGGAGCAATCCATATTATTGACCTGACTTTAATAATTTTTGCTTTAGATTAGCCCAGTAAAACCACACATCTCAGCAACGCTTCACAATGAGCATTCTAACTTTTGGCTAAATATTCTGATCGATAGCTTCTTATATACTAAACAAACAAACCCACCACCCGCAGTAGTCGGGTCTGAAAAGGTAACAGGCATTTTCTCAGTTTCTAATAAATGAATAGGGTAGTATTGACTGGCTGGTCATTAGTGTGTTTGAACAGACAAAGCTTATTCTTTGTTTACTGCTGCATCTTACTGCACACAAAAAGGCTACAGCAAGGAGGGGGCCCGGGTGCTAGAAATGGGCAGTGCTGAGGAGGCACCTATGGAGAACTGTCTCTCAGGTGGATGGAGCAGAAATCAGGGCCCTTTTCAGCTAATTCAGGACAGAGCTAAACAGGAGAGGAAGGAGAGAGGTGAGCCTGAGATTGTGTCTGCACTGGTAGGTGGACAAGGTGGCTTATCCAAAGTAAAGCCATGAAAGAGGCACCTGTCTAATCAACAGAGATAATCTTCTGTTCCTCTGCCAGGAGACAAGCAAATGGTGTTTCCATCTGTTGCAGGAGCAGCAAGAGGAATGAGAGGGCAACTGTGGGAACAGCAAAGGTGCATGCTGCGTCTTCAGGGTTAGGGAAGGGGGAAGTCATAGAGGGAAGGGGGACAAACTTCTGGAAAGATGGAGGGCCAAGACAGTATCTGATACAGCATCGTTATCCTTTCTCAGTTTGTGCTAAAGCTGCTGACAAAGCACCTCCATCATGTCAGCACACAGATCATGGCTGAGATCCTAACTGTTGCTAAGACAGCCTCAGCTGTCTCCTCAACGCTGTCCATGAGATAACCTTCATGGACCTGGGGGAGAAGATCCTTTCCCTAAATTCATTTCTAGCTAAATGCATCCCTGCATGAATGGCACCTCAGTGTCTGACACAGGCTGTGTGAGCCTCACTAGCTGTGTGTTTTTCACCACATGCCTGATCCAGAGCCCACCTTGGAAACCGACACTATCTTCAGGGGAGGCAGTCAGGGCAGTTTCTCCTTCATGGATTAGCTCAGCACTCTTAGCCACAGCTGTGCCCAAAATTTACCACTGACATATCAGAAACAGAACTACCAAATCAGGACCAAGGTGACCGTTCTCAGTGCATAGACATGAGGGGTTATTTTGTGCAAGTCTGCTCTTGAAGGCAGACAGAGTGTAAATGGGCCTTCTTCTGCCCCATTCAGCCTGGGACCACTTTTCCTGCTCACTTCATACCACAGACTACTGTTCAGATATCCCCAAGAGTGAAAATCCACTGTGGAAAGACTGATATTGGGATACCAAGAGAATTTGGTGGGGGGAAGCCCCCCCAAAATTTAGAAAGAAGTTCATAGGTTTAATCACCACTCTTCCCTTCTTCAGTCCCAATATTGTCCCTAACGCATTTAGAGCTTCCCAAGTCATTCTCTGCACGCAGGGAGACAGGTTTCTCATCTGCTTGAACCACATTTTTCACCTTCTTGATACTGATACACACCAGCTGCTCAATCTCTGCTCTGGTATGCACTGAAGGCAATTAATCAAAAGTAAAATTTAAAAATCACTTCCCCTTTTTTGCTCATTATCTTAAAAAAAAGTGTCTCACTGAGAATAACTATGAACAATTTCAGCTTGAAAAGTAACCCTTTCACAAAGTTATAAGCCAATTCTGAACATGACCTTTCAAATGGAAAGCTATGCAACTTTAACCAGGCTTCATGCTGGGTCCATAGAATATTTCAAAGACATTTCTTTCAGTCTAGCCCACTTTTCCACCAGTCTGTGCTATGGTAAGTTTGGTTTCATATTTCTTTGATCTGTGCAGCAAATACTTTACATAGTTTAAAAATAGATCCATGAAGCTCCATCTATGCTCTTTAGCACTGAAAGGAAAGCGAGTTAATAACCAAAGTAACAGTCTAACAGTAGTGTACTCCTTGTGATGCTCTCATTGGAACAAATTCATTCCCACTGTAACTCCACTGACATTAACAGAGATACCAGCTGAGATGAATTTGCCACGTTTTTGTAAAGTGCTTTAGAATTTGATGTCATAATTCTCAAAAGATACCCAGGAAAGATGTCTCTTTGCCTTTCTCAGCGTGTGCTCATGCACATGCCAGTTTCCGAGCTTCTTGTGTTCCTTACATTTCTTTTCACACTGTCTCCCCACACTCTTTGAGACTCTTCTGTTGAGCAGATATAATGCACCAGATACTCTTTGAAAATAAGTGCCTTGAGGTAATTATAACTCTGTTCTTGTTTTTCATATGTGAAGGTGAATTTAGCAGTAGAGACTGAAAGACTTGAAACCAACTTCAAAGACCCCCATGAAAAAATGCCCATTTTTAAAATGGCTGTGTGTCCTGTTGCTCAAAACAGGTATTGTGACACAGGCCGGACTACGAAGCTATTTTTCAAAATGTTCATTGCTAATATAATGATGATTTGAAATTAAATTATGGTATTACAGATCAGAAAACAACTGCAGCAGGTTAGAAATTTTTTGACTTTTATTTGCCAGAAAGGGCTGATTTTCTGGAACTGAGTACATTTGCAGAAGAGTGGTTAGACTTAATTTCTTTAAAAAAACCTTCCACATTCTTCCAAAATCTCCAAGTTTGTGATTTCAATTCACCTTCTGGATTTTCACTTTGAGTTAAATGCAGTACTTTTAAAGTTATTAGAACTAAGTAAACAATTTCAATCAAAGTAAAGATTACAATTTAAGTTTTCATTTTTTTTATTCCTGCTTTTTCATTCTGATTTGGGAAAGGAAAAAGATGAAAGCGAAAATAAAATGAATAAAATGTTTCTACATAGATTTTTTTTTTTTAATACAGGTTAGTGTTTAATCTTGTTTCTATCTGTGATTAGAAGCCACAGATTTTTTGCTGACTTTCTGACTGGCTCCCATCATGTGGCCATGGTTGCAGCATATAGAATGTCTCCTCAAACAACTGCAAAGGTCAGTAGCTTTTGAAATGCCACTTATTGCATGTTTTGTTTATTGCTTTTTTTCCTATTAATTAAACCATTTGATGTGTAGCTGTGAAAACTATTTTGAAGACATAGTGTTCCTGCTAAAGCATGAAATAATCATTTAGACTACTAGAAAGATCTCCTTTTTAGCCTCAGAGGATTGTATAGTAGTTGCCTTAAGGAACATGGCTGAAAACAGGCTATATATTTCATATACTGCAGGCCTGGAGCAAATATTTTCTGACACTATACAATAAATCATGTTTTCTTCAACAGCAAATAATAGAACTGTACAGTACATTATATCTGCAGCAGCAACAAACAATTCATCATCTCTGACCTTTCCATAATGACAACAATTTGAAGAATAGAGACTAATTTAAATTTTTATATAATGTTTAAAATTTAAGGACTAAGTCTCTTTTTTACTAGATCCCTTCACACTGCTTGGGCAATAAAAAGCCTCCTTAAAGTGAACAAAAATGCAATTCTTTTTTTTCTCTTCAAGCTCTTACAAATCAATGGAGCAGAGGTTTCTCAGAGGGCTTGGACCTAAATGCAGCTCAGGTGGATGCACCCAAGCTAATTTTCAAATGACAAAAGGGTAAGAAATAGAGTGTAGCCTGCAGGACCTGAGAACATAGGGTTTGTACTCTGTAGTTGGCTGTGATGTTTCAGTCACAAATCTGTGATAAAAAAATACCCTCATGCTGACAATGGCCTTCTTTTATCCCCTCACACACAATCTACATGTTTCTTTCATTATTCCTGGGAAGGGTGGGGGACTTTCAGCTGGCAGACAAATCAGCAAATTATAAGAAACTCCCTCCTTAGCATTAAACCTGAGAAAGCAGAAGTGCCAATTTGAAATGATACCCCTCACTGCCAGTCCTTCCTGATGCACATCACCTCTGGCCTTTCCGAAAGCTTGGGTTTGAAATGCACACTGAGGCCAGTCCTCTGAAATGGCACATATTTTGTCTCTTTCATGTCTAAGGTCAAGTCTCCCCAAAGAAAACCTAGCACATTCACCCTAGCATTAACTGGCCTCATCTTTTAATGGAAAGAGCCTTCATCATGAACAACAGACATGAGTCATGTTCTTTGCAGAAACTGCAGGGGGGCCCACAAAAATTTGTCATGAGAGAGATTTTGCAAAACTTCTAGTTTTATAAACAATTGTGTTCCTAATACAACCAGGAAATGAAGCAACGCATCTCAGGATCTCAGCAGCTAAATGCATATTCAGGATTAGCTACTGTGAGACTGGAAACATTAAAGTTGTTTCTGATCCTCAGAAATAACCTATTCAATACTGAAGTAAAAGGGTGATGACTGCTCTGCCCCTCACTGTAAGGGCATCCAGTGCATCATCTCACCCTGCACCTTGTTTCACCCCACAAAAGAGCCACTGGTGTATAAGGGAGCAATCTGTGCCTTTTAGAACAGATTTAAAATTGTCTGATATTTTAGCTTGGTTTGAGGTCAAATGAGATGATTCCTACCATTAAAACAGAAAGAAATACTTCTGGCAGTCTGAATGAATTAATATTTTTCATGTGTCTTTTTAAGTCATCACCTCAGGATATTTTATGGATGCTCTCTACAGATGGTGATACACATGGCCCTACCTCGATTAGCTCAAATTCTTTCAAGTACTCTACACAAATAATGCCCAAAATACATCTGATGTCTGTAGCCTTTTCTCTAACGAAAGCTCAAATGCCCCTACTCCTCATTATTGTACGCGTCCTTGTGCAAAAGTTAGCTTCTTTGACTGCTATGGAAATAACCCCAGATGCTGAAGCCAAATATTTAATTGTCTTTATTGTTGCAAGAAAACAGAGATCAAACATTCAGAGAACTTTGCCGCACAGAACACTCAAAAAAGACAGGAAAAAAGTCATCCTTGATTATTGTATCTGTAAAATTATTTGGAATGTATACTATATAATTAAGACTGCTTAACAGCTTAAATTTCTTGGCTTTGCTTTTTGAGAATACTGTCTTCTGTGGACATGAGGTTACTGAAACTGTTCACTAGTGAGGGAACAAAACAAAACAGATGGTGCATTAATAATGGAAGTATTAGAAAAAGGGTACTCTTCCAGATTTCAATGTATTCATTAATATATTTTAGACAATTTAATTGCTTCCTGAAACACTAATTGAAAGAGTTTCATTTGCAAAAACCTAGTCTTGGTAATACAAACTAGGCACAATGCCACAAAGAGCTTGAATGCTATAATAAGGAAATGAATAGAAGAGTTTGGAGGTTTTAATGTGTGTATGCTTATTTCTTTTAATGAAACCTTTACAAAAGCATAGAAAACACCAGGAAAGAAAGATTTACAAACAGAAGCCAGGTTTAAGAAGTAATGAATGTTTAGAACATGTGAAGAGTATTTTTGGTTTTTTAAAGTCAGCCCACGTCAAGGGAGTGTGAGCTGGATTTATGGAGCAGAAGAGCCTAATGCAGTTTAATTTTATCAACATTATACACTCCTAGGGCTTGTCATATCTATCAATCTAAGTCGAGGATACTTTAAGAAGATTTTCTTCTGAAGATGTCTGCTGAAACTGCTTCAGTTTCTCTTCTAAATACCAATGGGAAGGTAAATTTTTCCTGATTTTGAACTTCCTCACCTGTTGCATGTTGGAAAATTTGAGTCAAACTTTCCTGTGATCAGTCTCTTATGCGTCTCCAGGAGACTGGAGATGAAGAGCAACAGAAAGACAGAAGAAAACAAAATAAATAAATGCACTGAAAAAAAGTACTGCAGTCTGTCAAAGAGAATATATAAAGCAAAAGACCAACAAACATGCAGAGAAACCTGAAAGAAAAGATCAATAATAAAGAGAGAAAAAAATCCAAACAGAAGAGCACACAGCTTCTAGAGCAGCTACTTTTCAAAGTCTTGCAGGTTGGGCACAATCAAAAGATGCAAAAGGTGGTATAAGGTAGTTTCTTNTGTTGGTTAGATGTGGTACTTTTCCTAATTATGTAGTTACAAGGGAACAACTCCCTTCATGGATATCATTATATCATTGCAAAAGTGCCTCATGTTATAACAGATAGCAGAACTATATGAAAAGGTAAGAGATGACCTGGATCTACATCGTGTTCCCTGCTAGGTGGTATCTATCCTCTCAAATATCATAAGACACTTGTGAAAATCTTAGAAGAAGTTTTTTTTGCTCAATAAAAAATTTCCTACATCCTAAATATTCATACATAGTTGATTATATAATAATGATGTTTGTATATATGATATAAAAATCCTTATATTGAAATTTCTTCTTGTCCTGGAGTAGAGCTCAAGATCAACATATAAAATTATTCGTGAATGATATTATTTTAAAGTATTGCTGAAATAGTAAATAACAAAATGGTTGTTACATGTTGCTGAAAAAAATTAAACTTTTTTTTATTTCCTAAGTTGAGTGGTGTGAATGCTAACCAATGGAGTAGAAAACCCCTTCCCTTCCCCTTCCCTTTCCCCTTCCTCATCCCCTTCTTTTTTCTGTGAATCCAGGAAGGAAACTTTCTAGACATCAAAAAATACAATATGTATGAAAAAATTTAGGCTAGACCTGAGAGAGAATGAGGGTATGACGCATTTGAATTACAGCATTCACCAAGTCCCCGTGGTAGCTCAAATTGGAAATGCTTAGTATCACACTAATTAAGGAAAAATAAAAGAAAAAAAATCACACAAAAAAACCCCACCTCACCTTTATAGGCAATACCCCCAAATACTGGAATTTATGCTGACCAATTTTAAGAGACTTAGCCTAATGCCATTTTGAAATGTCTCTCAGGTTTACAAAAAGTTAAGCATAGAAATCTAGTTCTACTTTTTCATTTGAAGGAGTAATTTTTTCCAGATTTGTTTTCATCTACCATAATTATCATCTGTAAGTAAATCAAGATAGAGAGCCATTAAAACCTGCACCACAGTTTAACTGCCCACAGTAGGCTACAAAATTACTGGCAATTTTAATATTTAATATCCGATTTTGTATCTATAGAAGCTAAGGGCTTATCTACCTCATCTAGAAAAAATTACAAAACTAATACAAAAACATGTCTATGCCCTCCAGAGCATTAATAGCAGTTTGTTTTATGAATCATTACCGCCCTTTCCAAATTACTGAGGAAGAAGCAGTACAGTGTTTGACAAATGCAGCATTTTAAAATGACGGTAAAGAAATATAAAAGTTTAACTGTAAACATTCTTTTTCCCCTAGGTTCCTTAAGGACATTTGCTCAAGTTACATTTACAGTAAAGTCAAATCCTAGTTGCACCAGAAAATCTATTCCAAAGCAACGGCTTGTTCTTGCTGTTTTGGAGCTCTCTCCATATGGGCTAAAAGCCAGCTAAACTGTGTTTTGGTTGGTTTTTGTTTGGTGGTTTGTTTTTTGTTTGTTTGTTTGTTTGTTCTTTAACAAATATTGCAAAGTGTGAGGAATCTGGACTATTGCCAATGGCCACGTTTCATCTCAATAAGCCAAATCCCAGTTAAGGGCCTGTCTTGGCTACTTAATTTTTAGGCATGGTCCCCAGAGTCTGACTAAGTGCCAAGTCTGATATTTGTGTGAAATGCCTTAAACCAGGCAAATAAATAAAGCATTTTGTATTCTAGCTCTTAAACTAAGCAAATGGAATGTGTTGGCTCCTAATAGTTCAAGTAACAAGTGGAAGTTGTCTGCTGATTGTTAGAGAAGTGTTATGAGATGAGGAGACCTCTGAGGAAGGCTGCAGAAATGTGGAGATAATAAACTGCTTGCCTAACATTGTTTTAGATTATGAGAGAGCAGAAGAAGAGATGAATAAGAACAAAAATCTGCTTGCATATGCAGAATGCCTCCACATAGTTATAGATACTGAAAATACTTCTGTAATAGATCTGCTAAATAAAAGGTACATTTTCTGAATGTCACCATTATCTAAGGACGTCTCAGTGCACCCTACATGTGAGTAGAATACTGTGGTAAGCTAAAACAAAATGGAAGAATTGGAAATAACATTTCATAATGGCACTTCAAATGGAAAGAAAAGGAGGGACATTTTAGCATTCCCTAGCATTGTAAAGTTGAGCTGTATAATTCCTCATTGCTACTACTGACCTTCAGGCAGTAAAACTAGGTCAGTATGTATTTGGAAAGATAGGAAAAATTTCACGAAGAGTTGCATGTACAACAGAAAATGCTAAAACTTCAAACTGCAGAAAGTATTATAACAACTCAAGATGTCGACATTCAAATATATTTGAATAAAAATAAATAAGAATAAAGAAATAAGGTTAAAAAAAAGACCCAGGATATTATTGCAAATACCACAAAAGTTCTATTATCTGAGGGCTGCTTAGTTTGTGATCTTTCCTCTTCTGTATTGTCTGCCACCCCTATCCATAACTTTGCTACTGTAATCTGGATTGCTGTGACATTCCCTAACTTTTGGGAGCTTTTTAGTAATGCAGAAAATGTATCCTTCTGACTGAAAACTTAGGATGTGTGTTTCTGATGGTATGAACTAGCTTTCTTTGAATTTCTGCCCTTTCTCTGATAGAGCAGGACTTTCATTTAGATTGCATTTTGTAGATGTTTCACGTGGAAGGTTGTGCACTAAAAAATCTTAAAAAAACCCCATAACCGCCACACCCCCCCCCCCCTTAAAATAATGAAAGATTAATTGGTGGTTTGGATCAATTGACAAATTGGGTTAACCCCAGCTGAAAGGAACCATTTGCTCAGCCCTCCAACCAGTGCTGAAATCCCTGTGTCATCATTATCACTTTGGACAGAAATCCAGAAGACAGAACTATGCAAGATGCTATGAAGAAAATTAACTCCCCTCAGCCACACCCAGCAGAGTCGAGCATAAAGAGCTGATTTACTTAGCATTGTCTTTGTGCCCACTAGTCTATCTGTAATGGTGTTTGTGGGTTGCTGCATTGAAAAAATTATATTTTTTTTTTGTTTTCAGTAAAATGAGAAATTAGATTGGCTCAAATTAAAATTAGAGATTAAAATATTACGAAACAAAGACCTTTAAAAGATCTTTGTTTAACAATTAATCAAAAGTTTCCTCTTTTCGATCCTGTGTTGAGTTTTTGTCATTGTAATTAATAAATGGCAAATGACTGAGTGGCATATATTGTTGGCACTGCTTAGCCTTTTGAAGTGTTAATGGATCAATTTGGCTTTTCACATTTCTTTTTATTGTGAACCTAGTAATGAAGAAGTAGAAAGTTTCAATAACAGTTTTAGTAATTTTTAAATTAAAATACTTTTATTCCAAAAAGGAAAATATTGACAGCATTAATAAATTGAACGATATTAACTTAATTTTTAAAGAGAGGAAAATTGTGACAGAGAAAAGGCTTAACTCAGAAATGCTGCCTGGATTTAATGGCATTTTAAATATAATGGTAACTTTGAGGATAATAAAAAGCTACAGAATTTGAAAGACCATATAAGCTGTTGCAAGAATCTAAGAATGTGATAGCTCAGACAATTCAGGGTTTTTTTCAGGTTTTCTCTCTCTTCAGAGAAATTTCGCTTGAGAATATGAAACAGATTAAATTGCAGTCTAAAACTGATAGTCTTGTTTGGCTGATAACAAATAAATAATTTTTCATTTGTGGTAAGTCGCTTGCAGATACCTTATTTTCATTTAGATAGAACATAATGATACAGTTTAAAACTGTCATACATAGAGATATAGGCAAGAGGACAGACAGGCAGGCATTTCACAGAGGAAACCTCCAGTGCTGTCTCACTCACAGCAGAGCAGGGTGACACAGGTTACAGCCAAGAGCTGGGCTAAAAGGCTCTTGAACCACAGCCTCCAGCAAGTTCTGCAGTCATGGGTGATGATGTTTAATCATAACTGGCGCAGAGAAAATATCTCACCTGAAAATAAAATATTTCACATGGAAAATTTTGTTTCACTGAGAATTTCTGGTCTTCACCTTGTTATTTTCTTTCATGCAAAAATGAACAAAAAGCCTTAAGTACTGTTACAATAGAATTTCTCCAGGAAAGGTATTCTTATTTTACTGAGCTTCACCTGATTATGTTTGTAAAAATGACCCCACTTGTCAAACAAGTTGAATATTCTCCTTCTTCTTCTCCTTCCTCCTCTTTTTACATTGAGGTTTTCCCACAGCTAGTAGAATAAAAATTATAATTTGATTCACTCCATCATATGCTTTGCTTTATAAATTTCTATTTACTGTACTTAGATTTCTATTTATTGAACATATAGATGTTTACTGTATCATATGTGACAATCAGCACTAGTTTTTCCTCTATTTCAGGCATTATTAAAATGCTCTGAACACTGAGATATGAGAACTGAGCAGTAGCTAAAGGTATTGGTGTATTCTGTATTCCTATAGCCTGATGGGGTTTTCTCCTGGGAAATTACTGGTTATTTCAGGAATATGGATATAAATACCACTCTTGCTACCTCCTTTTGTTTTTGTGTCACTGGCTGTCTGACATTTGTACTGCTTTCATTTCCTTCCTTATGTCCTGGATTTATCTGTAAGGTGCTGTGATTTCTTTCAGTAGATGAGGATGTGTTTGGGTTTCTGGCTATTGGAACTTGGGACTCCAAGATCTCTTTTTATTTCAGGTTGCTTCCTCACTGCATTTTAGTAGTTGTCCATAGAAAAATCACTTGGTTTAGAGCTACAGTGATGAACTGGCCAAAGTTGGATGAGGCAATGAATGTACACGACTGCAAGGAATCAGTTTCAATGATCTGGGTGATTTTTTCCAGTTCCAAGTTTCAGTTTTCCAAGGCACTATATTAGTTCTCCATTTCTTGCGAGCAGCTTTCAAGCAGATTTCATTTCTTTAGTATCATTCTTTCTTCTCTCATACCCTGCTTATCAATATCCCAGTGATTAGTTGCTTTGCAGCAGCTACTGCCCCTGTGTGTAGTATAGTACCTTACGTAGTAGGAGATCCTGTTCCTAGGAAATTTTTTTAGGGAGAAAGCAGCCATTAATTTTAGAAGTGACAATTAACAATACTTGGATCTTTTCCCTTCACTTTTCCTGTTCTCTTTCTCCTTAAACTAGCAGAAAGTCAAAAAGCAGCTCTGTGGGAAGCTCTTATCAAATAAATGAGTTTTACTTTCAGAGCTGGAAAGATTTGGAGCCATACAGACCTACAGCATGTGCATGGTATTTAATCTGAATTTTAGCACTGAGAACTTTCTGTTGTATATCATTATTTTCCCAGATTTGGCCAGACTTCTACAGATAGGTGGACAGTAGCACTCTTGGGTCTTTTCCTCTTTGCCTAATTTCTGCTACTCAGAGCTAGTATTACCTGTTTAAGATATAAAATTATCTTAAATTAGCTTGTTTCCAAAAAGACATTTTAAATGTTCTTACCATACCGAAGTCTCCTCAAGTCACTGACGAAACAAGAAATTGCTCTCAATAAACTTTTTTTTTTTTTCCTGAAGTATAATCAGTTTTGAACACACACAGTCCAACAAGTGAACATAATTAAAAAACCCAAACAAAAAAGAATCAATAAAGAATGAACATTTTCATTGCCAATTTTTAAATTTGTAAAATTAAACATACAACTGATTTACAAGGGACTTAACTTTATCAATGCTGTACTAGTTGAGACTGAAATCAGCATCTTTTGCTAACTTAATAATTTAAGAACATTCACTTTTAAAAGAAAATAATGATGAAACTTGGAAAAGCAACAATAAACACAAAACAAAGATTCCTGGGTTTCATAAGTTTTGTCTTTACTAACTAAAAGACAATTTTATGTTTTAGTGTCACAGATTGGTGTTGGATGATGAAGTATTTGCTTTAAACTGGACTAATAACTTGGGAATCTGTGGCTTCATTTAACATGGTGGTATCCCTGGCTGAAGAACTCCCACAGGAAAAGTGAGTTTTTATTTATGCACACAGAATAATAAAAATATGTAATTTGGTGTTCCCGGAATTTTCTATAATAGGGTATGTGACATACTATATGTAATGTGATTCAATATCACAAAGCTATATTTTAAATGGACACATTGAAAGTAATTAATAGAAAATCTGTAAGGCACTTGCTGACTAGAATTACATGTTTTCAGCAACTAGAAACTAAAAAAATCTGAAATGTTAGGAAAATAAAAAATCCAATTGAAATTTCAAGAAAATAAAGGTCAAAAAAATCACACATAAACCAAACCTGCCTGATCTTAGCTCTTCTTCCATTAGTGTAATCAGGACTCAGTTCTAAAACATGCTGATATTCCTGCGATTCTGCAAATCATAGTCATAGACATAACTACAAAAGCAAGAGAGTAATCCTACTGGGTGTAACTGAACTAAAGTCTTGCTTAATATTAAACCCTTTGGGACAGATTCAGAAGTATGAATATATATATATATATATATATATATATACACTTTGCAAAAGTAGTAAAGCAATCTTAGTAGGAACTGAGTGTCTAAAATAGTAACTCATATTCTTGACACTAATTTGTGTTGTGACTCTTGTGCTGCACATTAGGAATCTCCCTTTCCCAGTTCCTACTATTGTGCCTTTTTCCCTACTTTTGATTTCCGACCATCAAGGCAGGCATTGTAAAAATAGCCCTCGCTGCTTCTGCTATAGCACATTATGTGTTAAATGGAAACCAAATAAATATATCAGCTATTATTCACACCCCTCATTATTTTGTTTTGAGTTGGTGTGCTGACACTATTATTTCAGCCTAAGTGATCTATTTTGATATAGTTTAAATCTGATTCCTTTCCAATTCAGTTAAATTTATATAAAAGCACTCTTATTTTGAAATATGAGTGTCCACATAAAACTTCTGCCTAAAAGAGGAAAAGTTGTGATTTACTATTGAGATTATTATAATAGTTCCACTCATGTTGTAGATAAATCCAAAGTCATTAAAAGTGGGCAATAGTGATGAAATACATAAAAGAAGAACACAGCTGACAGAAGTTTCATGGGTTGCATTGCTCTGTTCCATCGGTGGAAAGTTCCACAATAAACTGGATCAGATTTCACCATATATTGATTGATTTGAAAAACTATGAATTGCTACTGATAAATAATTATTTTATTTCTTTAGGGGCAAATGCATTGTTAAAAAACTTGCCACAGCATTTGAGTAGAATAATTCCTGACTGATATAAAGTTCCTAATTTGTGACTCTCAAATATTACACCTGGATTTCTTGATTACCTGATCCCATGCAAAGTAAGACAGAAAATATTTTATGATACCATATAGCTCTGTCCTTTGAAGAATCATTAACTGCTTTTTCTCATGACAATTTTAGGGATTTAGGGATCCCGGATAACCTTTAGTATTTGAATTTTTCTGCTGTTTCAAATACAATCTTTGCTATTTAGAAGTAAAGCTGAAGTAAATTATTTGTCCTGCTATGGCATTAATTCATCCTAACTGCCAAAAGGGTTCAATTTATTTCTTCTTCAACAGATCTTATTTTTGATTAATTATTGGAATTCCAACTATTGATTACTGTAAGTTCAAGATTTATCTGCAGGTAAAGATTTCTGTTAAGGTCCCTAGAATCTCTTTATGTGACTCAAGGATGTGTGTGGGGTAAATACTCTTAGATTTTAAGTTTGGGAGTTGGGTTCTGAACTAAGAATCAATGAAGAGGAGGTGTGCATTTCATGCTATTTCAAGTAAAGCCTCATGGATGCTGCAGTCAATGAAGCTGATCAGAAGCAGCATTAGACTTGCTTATAATGATAGATGAGGAAATAAACTGTATGGTGGATACCCCTGAACTATGGCAGAAGCAAACAGATTTAAAGGCAAAAAAGTCAAATGCTTTCATATTAGAATAACACACACACATACACACACAGGGAAAAAAAAAACCAAAACCCCACCATAAAAGTTTAAAAAGGAAAATAGAAAAGAAGAAAAAAAAGAAACAGTTAAAGAAATAATCCGAAGACCCAGTAGGGAATATCAAGATAGGATATTAAATTGGGTTTAGAAAACTGTACTCATAAGATTATGTGAAGGCAGAGATTTGAGGATCAAAAGAAGTAGAGTTAAATGGCTCAAATGCTTTCTCTTGGTTCTGAATCGACTCAGCACGAGCAGCTTGTGACGTTCCGTCTGCCAGTCTTCCCTGGATATGTGCATTCTCTTCCTAAAGCCCTCATTGTGATCTTTGTGAAAGAAATTCACATACTAATGATGTCCCTTAGTGTACCTTATGAAACATTCAAAATGGACTGTTATGGATATGGAGTTTAACAGGGACCAACTAATTGTTTATGCTGGGTTAGCCTGAGGGGGTTTCATTTTAAGACTTTAAAATTATAAGACCTGAATTTCCAGGGTAAAGTTTCTCTAATAGATGATTCAATCACGCATAGCTAGTCAGTGAGAAGCACACTGTGCTTTTTTCTTATACATATGTGTGTGTGTGTGTATATATATATATATATATGTATGAAACTCCCTATAGACTACATTCTACTTATTTATGAGGCTGAAGTCTGACTACACTTAATAGTATGGAAAAAACCCCATCAGACAGCCACCCTACCTGCTCACATACTAGAATGCCTGTTGTGCCACCTTCCAAGCTGCTGTTTTATTAATGATCTTGAAACAGAAATAGTAGGGCATGAAGAAGAGTTAAAATGACTTACTGATATGTCACAGACATTTGCCAAGAAAATGAAATGCACTGAGAGGAAAAAGCACCAGGGAGGCCAATGAGGAACCAAATGTTCCATATTCTGATTTGTCTGACCTTCACCTCCCTGAGCTCTAAAGAGAAACACAAGCTGCCTTGCTTGTGCTGGGCAAACTTGGTATCTGTAAACTCCTGAACTGTGTAGAATATGTACAGCATTTTATTCTTCTCATTAAAAATTAATACTCTTTAAATCAAACACATCTTTTGTTTTGTTATAAGGAAAAACAGCAGCATAGATAGTCCATGTTATCTCAGACTCATCAGTGCTTCAAGCTCATGTCTTTGTATTCCTAGTTTTTAGACAGGAAAGAATTGAGAAATGCTGATGTTGAAGTCAGTCACAACAGGGAAGGAACAAGATGTATAAACAATTGTGTAGATTCAAGCAATGGACAACAATTTTAACTCTTTTTTTGTCCATGCAGTGATTCTGGTGAGCCTAATTCTGTGTCTTTCCCAGGTGTAGTGGTTTTGGTTTACCAATCTGACTCACGGCACCAATTTATGTGGTGGGTTGAGCACTGGCCAAATGCCTGTGCACCCACTACAATTATTTACTTATTTTCTGCTATGAGATAAGGATTAGGAGGAGGGAAACCCAGGCCCAAAACTTTAAAGGGTATAAAGAAATCTTTATTCAGAACTAATAGAAAAACAGTAAGAAATCAGAATAAACCTTCAGAACACTTCTCCCTCCAACTCCTCTCTCTCTTCCCACTGACAATGTACAGAGACAAAACCTGGTATTTTCAGTCAGTTTGCCACCTCTAAAATGATCTTCAGTTCACTTAGAGAGAGGAATTTTTCATGCCATTCTATGGAGACCTTTCCACAAAAAACAGTTCTCTCATGGTTTTAATTTTCACAAATAGCAGCTGCCCGGAAATCTACAATCGTGAAGTCCCTCCCACATTTGATAGTCTTCTCACAACTACCAAATATGGGCCATTGCAGGTTATTGGGGTTCAGTTTTAAGGATGAGCTGTTCTAGTGTAGAAACAAAAATTCTCTTCATCCATCTCTAGGAACAGAGGTTTCTTCTATTCCTGGGGCAAGGTTTCTTCTCCCTTCTTTCATCTCTCTCTATTCAAGCTTCTCATCAAATCAGTTACTTCGACATCTGCTTGCTTCAGCACTGGTGCCTCTGCTCATGGCTGTGGTTGGAACACTACAGCCCCCGAATGCATTCCATGATCTACAGGGAAAAAGAGTCTGATGTATCAACTATATCTTCACCATAGCTTCACAAGAGATTTTCAGCCCAAGACTAAGGCATCTCCTCATTCTCCTCCCCATCTGGGCTTTGGCTCTTTCTTCACTTATGTTGGTGTCTCTGTGTTGTCCTCTTCACGAGCCTTCACTTTTCCTCTGATTTGGGAGAAGTGGTGCCCGCAGCTTTATCTGCTTTTAAATGGAATTTTACATCACTGAAAGAGTTAATCTTACCCAGGCCTTGCACTAGGAAATGGCCTTTCGCTGTTGGGCACACGATCTCTGCCGGGCGGTGGCCGTGTAGCTGCTCACGGTTTTGATTTCGGCTCCTGCGGCTCAGGGCTGGGCCGAAATGGCAGCGGCCACTCTGCACGCTGGTTTACCTACCACCTTCAATTCCAGCCGTGGGGCTGTTTTTCTGCACGGGCCTCAGAGCTGTTTCTGGGTTGAGCCGCACGATTTCCTGCGGCGCCAGCAGGATGGCTCGGCAGCTCAGGGCCGGAGCGGGGCCCGGCGGGGGCTCGGCCTGGCACTGAGCCGGCGCTGCACCGGGCTCAGTGGCGGTGGGATTTTTCGGCAGTGGCACCGCAGCCCGCCCCAGCCGGGAGCTCAGAGGGGCCGGCCTGGGTTCCTTCACCCGCCCGAGTTCCTTCACTCGCCCATCCCAGCGGTCAGGCCGTGTGGGGCCGGCCTGACCTCCCGCCAAGAGGATGGGGGAACCCCCTCACCGCAAAAAAGCCAGGAAGCAAAAAGAGAACTTTCCCCGGTTTTCTCCTATCTAAAATATGGTTTATAGAGGCGTGTCCAGCTTTTCTAATTGGTTCTGTCAGGCACAAAGGAAGTTGTAATATTTCTATGGAGACGGTCATTTCTGTGGTTGACCTTTTTTCCTTACCAAAAATTCAATTAAGGCAAACCTAGGACAATGGGTAATAACCTTCCTGCATAATGTCACAGCACATGGTATAATAGTTCTGTGTCCTTGACAGGATCCTTTGGTGCTGAATTGAGTTCTGTTTTTCTAGCAGCATGGCAAATGATGACTTCTTCCCATAGCACAAAAGCAGGGTTAGCAGCTAATTTCCTATATCAACTCTGATCTATTTGAGTCAATGGGGATGGCAAATTTCACCAAAATCTCTTTGGGGATGGAGGCATTCTGGATGAATCTGAAGGAGGACTACTGTCCATGCATTTTGACCATTTGATCTCCAAATAAACTAAGAGCAAACCTGAACAGCACAGATTTTCTCAAGTGTCTGAATTGATGAAAGTGTCCTACTTTGAATAATTTAAAAATCAGAAGGAGGACTGGGAAATGCACATAAGCAAAGCAGACAATCTTGTCAGATTGTCAGAGAGAACATAAATTTTGAAGGATTTTTTTCTTTAGAGACGAATTTTTCCCGTACTATCAGAAAGCACTTGGAAGTAAACAAGTCTGTTATCTTTATCTTCTGTGGATTACACATTTCATGCCCTTTTTTCCTAAGGTTTCCCTGCTTTTTTTTTTTTTTTTTTAAACTTTTGCTTAGAGATTAAAATACTTGAAGTGCAGAAGAGCATTTCAGATGAATGGGTGACTTCATTTTGCTAGTGAATGAAATAATGCTTGCCTATGTCTCACACATGAAATGCTTTGGGGAGCTTAAATGGCTCTGTATAAATATGCTATCTGAAATTATTGCATACCATAATGTCTATGTGGCATCCTGTAGCTGAAGTGGGAGCTGTAACTCTGAATCTCTGTAGTGAACAGATATTACAGACACTAAATGATTCTAAGTTGGTTTAGACTCTTCTGTTTGTCAGATGGATTCGGTGCTTTTGGAGAGACCTGGGCTTGCTTTCTGAGGCAGGAGACCTTTATCCACAGCTCACACAGAGGATAGATGGCAGCAGTACCATCCCACTCTGCCTTCCAACAGCTTGTGCCACCAGCTGGGTAGGTCTCTTTGAGGATGGGGAGGATGAAGTCTGCAGTCACAGCATCCCTGTGGAGTTTGCTCACAAACATGACTGATGCTGCTTGCTGTGTGCCTGCGTGCCTAAACTGATCACAGCAACAGGGTTTAGAATCCCAGTTCATTTCTAATTGCTTTGCAGTTCGAGGACCAAATTTTAGAAATGGCTGCATTCCCTGCAAGACTCTTTGTTTCCATGAGACTCTAAAAGTCAGTGAGGACTTTAGCCCTTCTGTCATGACTAATTTAAGCAAGGTTTAGACTATTAACTGAGAGGTCAAAGGTTCACTCTGTTATCACAACATCACCAAGCCCTCCAGCCTTTCTCTGCCTTCTGATAATTGTGTTTGGTTTCTGTTAGAGGCCCAGAATGCTTGTTAGATGCTAAAAGGTGTAAAACATAATCCAGTAGCGTCTCCAAACTAGTACCCTGGCAAGCACAAACAGTGCATCTAAGACCATGTTAGTATTGATCTTGAGTCAGATTGCATTAGCCCTTCCTACACTACCTGGCTCAAGCCTGCCAGGGAGTCAGCAATGCAGAGAAAGGCAGACCCAGGCAGCCAGATCGATGGATTAATGACGTCTGTCTCTTTTCTGCAATTTTACTTCCTACATATCTCTCTTGATCCCCTTGTGCCCTCCCTGGAAATGCGCTTTCTAAAGGTTCAGAAGACACATAACACAATTTTGTGCAAGTAATGCTTGTATAAAAGCAAATATTAAAAAAAAGCATGACAACAACATGTGTCTAGATCTGTGTATGCACTTACATTCACACATATATAGATTTTCTCTCATAGTAGAGATTTTTCTTAAGAATATGTTGTGGTCTCTTACATCTCAAGCTCATACATAGATTTTTAGGAAAAGCAGACTATCTGGCAGATTTTCATGTTTACATTATACAGAGAACTGTACAGAACAATTTATAAAATTTCCAGTGTGTGGATGAATAATAACTATAAACTTTACTAAAGAATTTCTAGGTTTCTTCTCATGTCTCTCTTTCACATCTATCTTCCTTTGAATTATTAGCATTTCTCATTACTAACTGGCAAGATGCACCCACCTTCACACAACCATAGGTGGATGGAAAATAAGTTTTTTACGCTATCAATAAATTATTATGTCAATTTTTTCTAGTTTTTACTTTATAATTTAACACACAGTTTTCAAAAATAGCATGCTGTAGCTAGATATTTCACTGCATGTTACTCCATATGCCATTTACTATTTCTTTCCAAAACAAATCTCTTTTTCCATGTGACGATACCTTAAGGTTTATTCTATCCCTCCTCCCTATAATTTTTTTTCTAAAATGATATTTTTTCTGGTTGAGTTACTGACAAAGCAATATCAGATCTTTCTGATTTCCATTCTTCATCAGAAGGGATCTGTCAGGGAGAAATGTGTGTAAAGCTTTCTGTCTTCAAATGTCATTCTCTTGTAAAAATATGTTTGGGTTTTTTTTTTTCTTATAACATTCTACCACCTTTACTTACCTCATTCTTCACCATTTTCCTCACCAATTTCCAGTCTGCCTTATTTGACATTATTTACATAAATTTTACTGCCGTAAACCTATTTTTCCAACCCCTTCTGAGAATCTCAATCTTGTATCTGTGATTATTTGTATTACAGAAACAGCTATGGGACCTAGATGAAACCAGAACTCTATTTTATTAGCAGAGATTCATGCTGAGAAACAATATTTACTCTGAAGACTTGATAATAGTGGGATCCAGACTTGGACACCCCAGAGAGATGTGCATTTTAAGCATATAGTGAGGCAGTAAAAAAAAATACCTAACTACCTCACACAGGCAGTAGGAATTACCATGAAAACTGGAGCAACCTCCCGGGGTGGGATAGAGACCCCATTGCTGAAGTTTTCAAGATGTGTTTGGATGGGATGCTAGATAATGTGGGGTCCCTTTGCCATGAAAAGTTGGACCTTTCAAGATGATCTTTCAAGGTCTTCTCTCCTGAGCTGTTCATCCATTATTATAAGCAAGAATCTCTCCTCTTGTCTTGGAAGCCTTTGAGGGCCTCCATCACCTTCACTGGCCACTCAGGTACTTCAGGATGAGTGTTTATTTTCTCACATTAGTTTAGACTTATCCTCACACCAAAGCCTAACCTCCCTGAGCATCACCGCAGTCTGTATGACTCTTGTTTGTCTGCCTCTGGTTTGGTGCACACTGGCTCCCTCAAGGGGAAATCCCCCAGCAGAGAGGGGTGATGGGTGATGCTGGATGCCTGTTCCTACTCAGATGATAAAGCCCAAGACCTGAACAGTGAAGCACAGCAGGTAAGGTGACATAGACATTGCTGGTGGCACACTGCTGGGGAGTAAAGCTTCATTAAAATATTTTTTTTAATGCACGAGTCAGACATCTCAGTTGTGAAGTCTGGATCTGACCAAAAATCAGTAAGGGAAAGACTAGCAAAGGAAACAGAATGGAAGTGATTCATCCAGTACTGTGCATCTGGTCATAGTCTAGCGTGGATCTGGCTGGACTTCCTTGCCTCCAATCTGATGAGCAGTTGCTCATATTTACCAAGCACCAGACTGGAATGCATTCTATCCTTTTTTTTACCCTCACAGATTTCCTGTCATTGTGGTTTTTTTTTTTTTGTTTTATTTCAGTTGGGTTTATTTTTTTTTTTGTTTGGTTTGAGTTTTTTTCTTTTTTTAAAATTTGCTTTTTTTGTTTGTTTTTGCCAGTGATATAACCTCTTCTTTTGAAGGCTCCCTCCCGTCTTTGGGCAGAGTGTGATCAGGCTATTTGAGGCTTCCTGGGCTGGCTGGGGTAGGGATGTGGGACTAGTGAGGTGCTCCCACTCAGTTTGCCACAAAGGGATGGGGAGTAAGAGCTGTGGCAGAATTCAAAAGCAAACCCAAAGCCTCTGTGACTCAAAGGTCTTGCTTTTAGAGGTGCCATGAATGTTTCTGTAGCCTGCGTGGGAGCTGCAGTGCGGTTTGGTGACTGGCTCATAAAGTTGAATAATAACTCTGGCATGCTGCAGAGCTCCTTGTGTTTTTGTTCTCCACAAGAGCTTCATGCAAGGAAGGATGGATTCTGCCCTCAGTTATGACCATGATTACCTATGGCTTCATTACATATGCAACAGATTCAGTTCCTTATCCTAGGAGAATGAGTTCCTATAAGTATAACTATAAGCCCACAAAGATGCTGAATATTTTATGAAATTGTATTTTAGTTTGGAAGGGATCTGCTAGGAATGTATTGCTTTCTTCCTGCTGAACTCCCTGAACACTCTTAAAAAACTTGGTAATGTTCCTGACAAACCTTTCAAGGCTAAGCAATTTCTTTCAAAACAGGAAATAAATTACGCATCTGAAAATTGTTCACACACTTGATCTATCCTGATCAAAACCCCCATCCCTCAAGACTGGACAGGTTTTCTTTGAGGCACTTTATACTGGGTTCAAGTCCTTCTTGTTAATTTAAGAAAAATGCTATAGGCCAACCATTTTTTATTATTTATGACTATTTTCAAAAACTCATTTCCCCTTTCCTATCCTTCAATGAGAACACTGGTGGCAATCTGCTTTATGGAGCTCATATTGACATTTCTGCTAACTCGGTGCTCACACTGTGGGATTTAAAACTGCTGTCCATCGCAACAGTGTTTGAACACTCCTTCTTCAGGGTCCTATCCAACGAGCTGCTCCTTGCATTAATGCAAAGATCCTTTGTCTCTTTCCATATACATAGGAGGAGATACTCTGTAAGATTTACAAATGCAGAATATTTAACATGAAAAGTTAAATAAATTCCCTAGGCATTGGGATCCTTGCGCAGCATGCCCTAATATCCATGTTTTGGTATCAGCTGAGTTCATGTGAACCACAGTACTTTAGCAAGTGAAGGGGTGCACTTTAAGTGCTTGCAAGTATAAAATATTAATTCTTGCTTGTGATAAGTACACAATTACAGACTATCCTGAGAATAATGAATCTGAAGAACTCCTATATTTTATATCAGTTCATCATGCAGGAGTAACTACGATTTGTCTAGACCAAACATGAATAAATCATTTGATTGTAAAGATAAATATAGATGTTTTTGCAAGCTATTTGTGATTAAAGCCTTACTGTGCTGAATACTGTACAGACATAGAGTGAGTCTGAGCCCCTGACCTTAAGACAAAAGTAGAAGAAAAACTCTGAAAAAGGAAAGCAGAAGTAATAAAGTTTGATTAAGGTTACTTAGAAGGTCAGCTACCACAGTAAGAGTGAAGCACTGTTCTTCAAGCCCAATCTAGGCCAAATCTCTATTCATCAAACCATGCTGTATTTTATTCCAAATAATTCTCTGTACTTGCTGCGAGGCCTATTTCATTTTCTGTAAGGTTGCTTCCTACTGTGCAGTACTTCTAAGATTACTCGTTACTTATCAGAAAAGGAAAAGAAGATGTATTTGGTGAAGTTAAAAAATAAACTGAGAGTACACAAAGTCTATTAGAACTCAAAGAAATCATCCAGTTTTTTTAAATAGACAAATAATATTCTGGTCCTGTCATTTAGGCTTGTGAATAAAATTGTAGTTTTTCAACAAAATTACTTATTTTCCTAATTTTATCTGTAAAAATTAAATCGTTTGAAGTCAAAATGTCGTTTGGGAAAATGAGGTTTGGCTTAAGAAGAGTTACAATAAAAACCTTGTGGAGAGGAACAAGAAAAATGAAACAAGAAAATTTTCACACTCACAATGGAGCTCCTTAAAAATATATTACGTGAAAATAACTTGGAAGCTCTTTTAAAGGGAATATTTTTGTTCTCTGACCAACTCAGTATCTGAAATGTATTATTTATTCTTTACCTAAACCCAAGAGCGCTATAAGATGTCTGTCCAAGATGTTAACTGGGATGTAATATAAATTCTTTTTGCACTGACTGACTACAGGAAGGTTCATTACACCTGGTGAAAAAAACTCAGACAAGCAACTTGGAAGTAGTCACAAATTTTAATGCAAGAGTGATCATATTTTTACTTTACAAGTTTCAAGTCGAAACCTAAAATCTACACAGAACTTATCCAAGAGAAATTTCAAAATTCTAAAGATATTCTTGTTAGTTTGTTTTGTTTCTTTTTTTTCCCCATCAAAACTGTGCCTAAAGCCTTTTATTTTTTGGTAATTTTAAAATTTCTTTTAAAAGATAAAAAACAAGAAATTCTTATATTAAATTTCCCAGAACTTCAAAGAAGTTAAGTGGATTTTAGTTTTACTTTCCAGCCTCATTTGCTAATAAGGTCCATTTCAAACCAAAAGTAAGATAATAGAGGAGTTTCTAACTTTCTGGAGAGATGGGTTGCTAATACTTTCTTTGCCAAGCTTAATTATAGCAGGATCCCATGAACAATCAAGTTGGTCAGCCAAAACATCTCTCAATTTGTATGCATCACAGAATACCCAAACTCTGAAGGGTATTTTACAACTATGCATGTGGGAAGGTCAGCGGTGGATCTGGGGAGACTTTTCTGTGGTAGTGGTGGTAATTCAGATCAAGAACTCTTGTAAACTCAATTTTGAATAATTCCATTAACATTATTTACTTTTTTGCCAGGCTTTGTGACCACAGGTACCAAAGTTCTTTGTATAGGAAGATCAATCTCTGTCTTATGGAGAATGAGACAGAATAGTTTGCCCAGAATCACCTTGGAGTCAAGGGGCAGAGCCTTTGGAAGAAATCTGATCTGAGGCTTTCCAGGCTGTGCTGGCAGACATTGCACAGCACTCGGCCATCTCTCCACTGCAAACCACACAGATTAGTGCAGGAACAGAAATTTGGAGGCTCATAAACATCTGTAAAGGACAGACTGTACATTCTATAAAGATGGGAACCTTTTTCAGTTCTAAGGAAAAAAGGAGCCTAAAGCCTGATCCTGTTCACAGTATCCAGGCTTAAAGCTGAAAGTCATTTTTCTAAGCTATTGCATCTTGCTTGAGAATGAAGTGTTGAGAGAGGGAAGCACATCTGGGGGGGGGAAGGAAAAGCAGAAACCTGGTACATTGCTGCATATCAGAAGCAAGTTTAAACTCACATGCTGTGAATAATAACATTAATAAAAATGAACACGGTAATGTAAAAACCCAAGAAAATACTGTATAGCTATGACAGAAGTTGTACCATGTTTGGGCTAAGACATGACTGTCCATCAGTCAGTTTCTGATTTGCCCACAATATAGAAAAGATCAAATCCTTCAAATCTCTTTGTTTTAGAATACTGATGTGGAAATGAATACAGCAACATTTTCTTTTCACCAAGACAAGGAAGGGAATAATTAAAATCTGTTTTTGAAATACTTGAAGATCTTAATGCAAAAGCAAATTAAATATACTAATTTAAGTAATGTTTCATCTGTGTAGATTTAGAGAAAAAGCTTGCTAGAGAGAAGAGTACTTTTGGAATAATATTCTGGTACTGCCTGTAATTCTGTAATTTCAACCCTGGTTAATATTTTGTGCATCTTAATAATTCTCTAAATATGTACAGGTAAAACATTATTTAGAGAGCTAGAATTAATTTTTGAAATAGTATACTGGTTAAAAACTACAAGCTAATTGAGTAAAACAAAAAGGTATTCCTGGGGTCCATTTTGTCCTTTTTGGAATATGTATTCCCAGACAATATTATGTATTCAAATTAAAAAGCTCAGTGCTGCATCAGTGCAAGGTCATCACAGTTTGTCTGTTACAGTATCCCTCAAGTTTGATAAGAAAGCTACATTAATGAAAATGCATTAGATTAAAAAAAAATACAGAACACTGCTAAGTTCTTGTATTAGTGATGATAATTTTGCATTTGACACGGAGTTAAAAAGAATTTCTCTATTTGATGGTGTATTAATATCTGTACTGACAAATCCTTCAGCACATACTGTAGCTGCCATTGCCTGGAGGAAAACCTAAGGACATTCTAAAGAGCACTGTGGAGGGAAGTTGTAAAGAAGTACTCGGTTTGGAGTTGTTAGACTGAAACCAAGCAGGAAGGTTTGATGTATTGCCAGAAGGCTTTATCTTCTCAAAAAGTTTATAATCAAACACAAAGGAGAGTCTACTGCATATTTTGTTGTTCAGCAAACATGAAAAGTTGTTTTCTTTTCATTAATACATCTTTCTTTACACTCAGACTTATCCAAAACAACACATTCTGTAGATATTGTTACCACTCAAAGTCCAGGATTAATTCACTTCAATGAAAGTTTGATTCCTTTTAAAAATTTTAAGCTATGTTTGGCAGAGACATTTGAATCAGAAGGAAAGGAAAAATACAGGTTAATACTACAACATTTTCCAAATTGTCCGTGTGAAATTTTGGAAGTATTTTGCACAGATTATGGAGCAGCCCCCTTAGAACAATCTGATTTGGAAGGGTAATTATTGCCTCACTTTCTATGGGGAAAATTGGAACTAAGGAATTAGTTAAAGTTATACATATAACTTTCAAAATGTTGAGCATTAAATGGAATCCATACCCCATTATATCACCAATAACTTTCCACTGAAAGTGTAGGATAACACTCATGAACCCACACATGTATAAGTGTTCCCCCTGCCCCATTGGCATTGTTTGTGAATCAGGTCTTACAATACTGATTTCTACAGCATAGGCAGCTTCCACTTTAGAACTTGCTGCAAGTTTCTCTTAAAATTAATGGAGAGTCAGTTGTTTTAAGACATGATCCACTCGATCTTACTAGGTGGCAGCTTTAGGAACGGTTAATCACAGTTCCCAAATGTCAATCTTTCTTTAGTGATGCTAAATAGAACCTGGACACATAGATCAGAAGTAAAGACATACATTTAAAAAACTCTGCCCACAATAACCACTAGAGCATTTCCCAGCATTTTTCTGTGATTTTTTCATTAAAAACAATTGACAAGTACATGGCTATGAATATTAAGCAACCTTTTAAGGTGCTCATTCTCTGTTTTGAATGCACATTAATCAGTTAGGGCTACAGTTTTAAAGGCATTTAGACATTTAAAGGTAAGATGGAGATTATGTATTATGTGTGTTTTCCTACTTTTCAACAATAAATAAGAAATGTTAATGACATTAATGATTTAGGAGGGAAATGGGACATAGGAGTATGAGAAAGAATCAAGCTATAGGAATAAATTATTTTTGAGATATATTAGTTAGTCCCAGATGAGCTATGCTGAATAATATCAACTTGGCTAGGGGATAAAATTTTTCCTATGGCCTTACAAGTTAGTAACTAACTTGATGTAAGTATGCACTTGGGTTTAATCTGCAGGCTTGCTCTTAAATGTCCACTGAATATTGTTGTATTATGCATAGATGAAAAAAATCACCTCACATATACTTTGTGCTGGGTAGAAAACTGTAAGACTTGGAGTACAGTTGATATCCTGGCTACAGAAAAGTCAGTATCAGAACTGATGGAGCTGAATATGGGGAGATTGTCTTTCATCTTGAGTGTCATAGAGTAGCAAATGTGTTTTGGCAAGTATATTGGCCAATATATTTAAAGAGACTAATAAATTCTGTCGGTAGAAAAAAGAGAAAGAAAGAGAGAAAGAAAGAGGGAAAGAGAGAAAGGGAGAAAGAGAGAAATTCTGCTCTTTTTCTCTCATTGGTTTGAATGTCTTCAGGCTGAAAAGACAAATCGTATAGCTGATATTTAAAGAATAGGAAGAACTAATAAAAGAGGTATTCTGGCAGACAAAACTAAAATGACAAAGTCTACAGAGTGGGTCTCAGAACTTTTATGGGATAAATGGATGAAGAGTAAGTCACTGGCATAATTCGGTATTTTGCACTCAGTGTTTTCCTGCCTCTTTACTTAAGTGCAGCCCACAGCTTGAGCAGAATCTCTTCTGCTCAGCATTAGGAGAGCCTCATTTGAAGTATCTTAATCAAAATTAAGTATAATGGTGTGAAGAAAAGAAGGGGTAGCTACAAGCTGAGTATTAAGCCAAACTTTCAGCAAGTGAAATCTATTCAAACATGCCATAGGATAGTGCTGAAAAAGCACAAGGAATCATGCTCCTGGGAGCATTCCAGTATTGACAAATATATTACTATCTGGCTTTCCACTCTCAATATCGATGATATGATATCTCTTCAGTTTAGCTTTTTCTCCTTGCTCGAGTTGCAGTTTGTGTTTTTATGTTCTGTTAGATATGGCAACTTCCTCAGTAACAACAGGATATGTATTTAGAAAGAGATAATCAATTATATGGTCAGGGTCACTGAAGGATTAATTCACATAGACAACACAGGGCATGGCTTTGCCTAAATGTGGAGTAGTTCTATTATGTGGCCATGCAAGTGTTGCCTGGGACCATACTTGTGCTGCCATGCATCACCATGGCTATATCACATCATTTATGTTCTAGGTTCCCAGATGGAGTCCAGCATCCTATGTTAGGTTCTTTGTCTCCCTGTAAAATGCATATGGAGAAGTGAACATACCAGAGAGGTATCCTTTAGCAAGTTGCTGCCCAAAGACATACTGGTTTGGGTAGGCATTAATTTGCTAGATGGATAATTCCTTCTTGAAAAAATAGATGTTACTCCATTCAAGTTCTTCTGGATGTAGTGGCCCTGCTCTCAGAGCTCAAGAGCTTGAGTTTTTTTTTATATATTAGAGCAGCAGTGAGAATGCCAACCTTATATATACTGTGGTTTTAAAAATGGGGAATTGCAAGAAAAGACTGGAAGTCCTTTTACGTCCTTCTACTTCTCTGCATGAATCTATGAAGTCTGAAAGAAAAAAATGACTATTTATGATCTAATGCTCTAATGATCTAATTTCTCTCTGCATTACGTAAATTTTAAGGGACTGGTTCTATTCTGACTGTTTCTGCAATATTTTAGCTCAGTGAGGATCTGTTTTAGTTAAGGTCTTTAAGTGTAACTTTAATACACAAAGATCAAAGTAATTTTCATATTTTCATGGTGTTCATTACCTTATATAAACAGAAACTACATCTTGTGTTTGTTGGTTTATTATTTTGAATTCATGTAGGTAATCTGAAAATAAAGAGTCAGTCTATAATTTTCTTAATAGACATGTGAGAGGACTTTCTCATAGTTTATTTTGACTTTTTCTTGGTATTCTCCTTGCCCTGAGTGACATTTCCTTAATGCCCTCAAATATTTGAAACACAAAACATTTTAGTTCCTTGTCTCAAAAGTGTTATTAAGTGTGGGGTTTTTTTGCATTAGTTTCAGAATTTCTTAGTCTTCAAAAGTCCACATGGATCAATTGTAATACAAAGGGGAAAGAAAATTAATGCACTTCTTTTTCTAGGAATATATTATATTTTGAACAGTCTGACTGTTTTTCTGACTAGAACAAGAGAATACTGAATGGATATCACCAGAGACTTAATGAACATCTTTCTTGTTGGAAAAGACTTCTTCCTTCTTCCTTAGTTTTAATGTCCTCCTTCCTGTCTGTGGCAGATGGCATTATGCTGATGAAGAAGAGACATGTCTGGTTCTCAACAGCTTGTGCCAGCAGACCAGCAGTGCTTTTCCCTGCAAAACTCATTTTATGTAAAGAATAGAAGGCAATTATTATTTTATAAAAAGGATAAAAAAAGAACTCAACGTTCATCAGTAAAGCATGCTCAGGAAAAACATAGGTACTGCTGAAATAGTGATATGCCTGTGTCTTGTTAAACTCTTCATAGGGGTGAAACTCTTACTGATTCTGTAGGGCCCTGAGTGGGATGTGTAAAATACTGGAGCTGTGGTGCACTTATTCCGATCAGATAGTCTAGACCAAAGCTTTTAACTTCTCAATGAAACTTTTAGCTTCTCAATGAAATCATTAAATGCTGCAGGGAACTAGATGCTTATCACAAATGATTAATATGCTGTTAGGTCAAAAGCCTGGTTTTGCATTAAAAAAAAAAAATTAAAAAAGATCAAAAAAAGAGGTTTACTTTTCTTTCATAATAAATAAAAAACTTCAAGCCAGTGAGACATTTGAGCAGGAATCTGTTACTGGCCAGCATTATTATCTAGATGATGCCAAATATTAAGTAGCATGACATGGGAAACCCAACAGGACATATTATTCATTTGAAGGTTAGATGTTCTTATATTCAGTTCTAATCAGCTGACTTTTAGGAATATTATCTTTTGTTCTATATTTTAAGTTTAAATTTAAAAAAAAACCCAAAAATTACATTAGACACTGACTAATATGACTTTCAAGACCTAGGATTTTTTCCTGTGTGTTGAGCTTTTTTTTTTTTAGGAAAAGAAGAAATCTAATCTCATACTTTTATGGAGAAAGGGTTCAGTGTTCAGCATATTAATTCAGTCTGCAGATAAAAAAATATTTTAAAAAAGCATATGCAATAAAATATTGTCTTCCAGAAAATGAACCACTAACATATTTAATAGAGACCATTAATGGGTTTTTTGAAATATCACTTTCAACCTGTGGTAATCAAAACACAGAAAGAAATGTTTTACACTTAGACCAAAATGTCATGTTTATTTAGCTTATTTTATTAAAAATTATTCTCATGTTATTTAAAGCCCAATGACTAGGTTAGATTTCCAAGAGACATTTCAATGGACATCCTGATGCTGGAAACACAGCATGAATGTAGCATGAAAATAGATTTGCAAATTGGGCTTGACACTATATAATCTACTGGCTAGTGTTTATGTTCTATTGACTTGTGGAGGGTAGAGTGTTGGGCCACCCAAATGCTGTCTGATAACAATCCACTAGATATGATGGCTTTCTGATGAATTTCTGACATGCTGCAGCTAAGGAAGATTTTAATCTCTTCCACATGACAGGAGGCTGTGAGTTCAAGCAGATCCCGGGTAATACAGCCATGGTATTTTGTTATGGCCACTGGATTTTGTAGTGGTCATGGCATTTGTGATGTGATTATGGTATTTTGCCATGTAAAATGTAACCGATATATTTGCCTTCTTAGCTGATTCTTTCTTTTATGAGCACCTCCCCAAACCAAAAATAACCCAAAAAAACCCCAACCGATCAAAAAAAAAAAAAAAACAAAAAAACAAACAACCAAAAAACCCAAACCCAAACAAAAACAAATAAATAACAAATTTATTTATTTATTTATTTATTTATGTTAACAAATTTATTTGCCTGAACAAATAAAACACAACTCACCAAAAAAACCCCAAACAAATACCAAAACCCATGATAATTCAAACAACAAAACAGCATTTCAGATTTTAAACCTCTCAAATGGCTGGGATTTAAGTTTTACATTTCCCCCAAAAGATTGATTGTGCTCTTGCCACATTCACATGCCAGAAGTATACTGTATTGATTGAACGTCTACTGCTTTTAGCAGTTAATAAATCCCAAGTTAATGTTTACTGGCTTACGAAAGAGAGAGAGACACAATAACATTGCATATATTAATTGTGCTTTTAAAATTAAATGTCGGTAGCATATCGGAAAGGTGGAACTATTTTCATTAATGCACCAGGTTGACAGCAAGTTGTGTTAACAAAGTTCAGCAAAATGTCTTCAGTGTCCCTGGGATGTTCATAAAAATAAATTAGCCTGTGAAGACAGCGTGCCTAGGGGAATTCTAACACATCTAATTGTACCAGAATGCAAAGCAAGCCAACAGGTTTGCTGAGATGATTAACAGTTAACTGAGTTTGGAATATGAACAACTCTTTTGCATACCCATAATTTATTGTAATTTCTTTAGGTTGGCTACAACCTGAGACCAATTCAGAGAAGAGAATGCTTATTTATCTTAGTTTTCTTTTGGATTGTGAATGAGATCACTTTTTCTAACTACATGGTTTCTGACCACCGACAGCACAGCCCAAAGTAAAGGTGCTCACTGATGCTGAATAGATGAGAAAAGACTGGTTATTACATCTCACAGAACTGCACTGCAGAGTATTTGACCCTGGGCCTTGATGTCAGTAGTCAGGACGGGAAAGGTAATTGCATTAATTAGCTTAACAGGAAAAATCTTACAAAAACTTCTATCTATATCAGAATGAGATAAAATATTTTCAGGAAGGAAATATGTGGATCATTTGCTAAGTAGAAATTTTTGTTGAAGTCTACAACTTTGAATCTCAGTTAGCAGGGCTGGAGTCAGCAATTTAAAAGCTGAGTACCCAGGGCAAGGTGATCAGTGAGGCTTTTTTTAGAGACCAGACAGATGTCTTGGACCATTATTCATTCCCTTTCTGAAGGAGGCATGTAAGGAAGGTGATCTGAATCACATCAATTGTTATGCTGTTCTCTTTGTCTTCAAGTACTGTAGCAAGAGCATAAATGGCTAAAGGGGAACACTCAAATGCTCTTCAATGAGACTTTCATCCTGACATGGGTCATTGGTGCATGAATTATTGTAGCATTTATTGCATCATATTGCAGGACACATTATTCCACAAAGGTGGATGAGGATTAAGTGACTTCCGGTGTTCTGAGCAGGTGAACATCATCACTTTTGACAGTATTCTGACCTGGGTGTAATATCCACTATCCTTTATATTCTTTTCATTCTGTTCCCTAGAAAGTAAAACAGAAGCAAAAAAAAAAAAAGAATGAAAAAAAATTCAAACCAGACCAAACCAGACCAAACCAGACCAACAAACAAAAACCAACCCAAAAAAAACCACAAAAAAACCCCCACAAACCCAAATAGCAAAAAAAACCCACAAAAAAACCCACAAAAACCCCAAGGAAAACAAAACAAAACCAAAAAACCCCAAAACAACCCACAAAACAAAAACCAACAAGAAAAACACCCCTCACCCCCACAAAAACTAACAAAAGCAAAAAAAACCCATCAAAACCCCCCAAACAAATCAAAAACCAACCAACCAATCAAAACCCCCCAAAAAACCCAAACCAAAGAAACCTGTAATCCTGTGATCAACCCAGGAAAAAAACCCCAAATCTAGCAGTTAACACACACAGAGCTAAAATGAGATCAGATTACCAGGAGTCAGGAACATCTCGGAGCACAGCAAACAGCCCAGACTGCAACAGACCCATGATGAAGACTATCCTAAATATAATCTAGGATATATTACCCTAACCCTAACCCTAACCCTAACCTATAATTGTTAGAACAGAAACTGTCACAGCTGCTTTTTCTATATTATTGCACAGGAGGATATTGGGTGACATGCTCAACATCACAAAACTTCTATTTTCACCAAATTCAAAGTACTCATACTTTTGGACACATGAATTACCTAGCCTGACTAAGAGAGTAAATTGTTATTGTTAACAGTACCAAAACTAATGAAAATAAATTAACTATTGACAGAAATTTTGCTTTTCAGAGTGAGAGATGACTGTGGAAGGAAAGAGGTACAAGCAGAAAAGGAAGAGAATACACATAATAATAATATACAGTATGCTTGGTAAACATGGAACTAAAGGAGGGGAGGAGGACCCAAACAGAAAAATCATCTGCATTAGAAAAATTTATGTAAGACTATGCTTTTCATTGACCAAGGTTGTGTCTAGAATATATACAATTTCATAACTCTTTATGCAGAAGACATTATTGGAGCAAAACTCAGAAATTGTGTCAGCAGTGATGTTTATGTTTTGAACACAGTACTAAAATTGAAGAAAATTCTGAAAAGGACTCTATAAAACATTCAGGAGCTGGAGAAACAAAGTTACAGACCTGCTAAAATGCTCAGGCTATTACATTATCCATAAGAATGATGAGATGTGGTTTGATCACACTGTGTATGTTCTTTCTAAGACTGAAAATACCAGATATTGAAGAGTTTTTAATGTTGGAGTCAATGGTTTGAAACTGTAACTTCACAGCTTTTAATTTAAACACATTTAAACCATGAAGATCATGAAGGAAAAAAACCTAGTACTTGAGTAGAATTTTTAATTTATGAAGAAAAATTTTGTATTTGATATGAGCTTGGGTGCTGAGGAAGAAACTATAAAATTTCTTTCTATTTTAATGAAAAACCCTTGCTTCAACAAGATTTCATGGAATCAGATCAACAGCCACAGTGGGGCTGAGATCAACTTCCTTACTTTCTGCCCTCTGCACAAAAGGAACGAAAAAAATGACTGTAGCAATTTTAAAGAATTTGATGCATTATACATATATAAATTTGACATTAAATACTTTAACTTGCCTCCATTCAGCACCTTTGAAGATATTTTAGCAGTGTAATGGCAGAATGCCAATTCATGGCAACCCAAATAGGTGGAAAAAATTGCTTGCTGAAAGTATCTCCTCTTCAGCTGGCTGAAATTAGCTGCCCAGTTCCAAAATGCTATAATAAGGTGGGATAAAGCCCACCATAAAAGAATTCAGTGGAAAATAACGCATGAGAAAGGGTATGCTCTGTGAAAAAAGCACTTACCACCATGCACTTGCTGTAATTATACTTTAGTTTTCAAACTGTAATGAGTAGTGGTTTGTATAAATGGTAGGTTAAAAACATGGCTAATTTATTTTTATTTCCTTTAATAATCATTTTGATGTATGTGTTGTTTAAATGTTGATATATTATCTGTATTGAATTTGCATCTCTGGTCATTGGCCACTTTATTGCAGTTTCTCAACTGGAGACAATGCTTGGAGACATCCAGTAGAGTAGTACCTCTACTTTTCTGACATTTTTGTCCCTCCTCCCACTTTCTAGTTTCCAAAAGTCCAGAAAGAGTTGTATGAGGCATGTTTTGTAGGCACATGCCTACAAAAATATCCTCTGAGAGAGGATACCAAATGGGTGAAAGCAGGAGTGTGAAGTGACAGAAGCATAAAGCTGCTTTGCTTGTTTTCCAAAGCTGGGGACAACGTCAAGAAATAAACCCAGGTGGGCTGCACTGGAATGGTTGCCTTTGGGAGACACAGGACTCTAAACAGTTCACAGTTGGAGTGTTTAATACAAAAGGAAAACAAATTGGTTTATAAACTGGAAAACATTTTTACCTCTTGCTTGGGATAAACACATTCCTCCCAAGTGGGGCTGGAACTAAAAGAAATTCACTGAGTCAACTACATCTGGCATGTGCTCAGGGGACAAGTGGTGACATTGTGCTGCTGGGAAATGCATAGGATCTAAGGGAGGGTGTGCTGAGAGAGGCTAGATGAGAAGCAGAAGAGATGAGAAAATTATTGTGAAATCTTCTCTTGGGTGTCATGAAAGCTTCCTACAATTCTGGTTCTACATATGAAGTTATTTTAGTGGCAAATGAATCAAAGTGTGAAAGACACTGAAGGCTGGAACTCCTGTTAGTATCATGGAGCATAACTGATGAGAAGGCTTTTCTTTCATCTTTTCACTTCCTGAGATTCTAGCCTTAAATAGTTAAAAATAATAATAATGATAATAAAAATATATTGTTTCCCTATCTGAAATTTCCACACCTTATCTCTTTTCTTTTGCTACTCTTTGTAGCAGGGTGTTAGACTGTGTTTACATTAAGACTGTGTTTGACTCTCATGCATTGGAGACATCTGCAAAGTGGCTTTGAACTACCTGCTTTCTACAACTGTTAGGAAGAGAGCCATGGCAACACAAAGTGTGTTGTAGGCTTTAAAGTGTGCTCTTGAGATAGAAAGGAGGACAACATAATAAACCTTGACTACCTTCCAGATTGGAGTCAGAATAGATGTTAATTTGTCTCTTCGTATATTTTCCTGCTGATAGTCACTTGTAATTGCTGTTTACAGACCTAAGTTGGAATGAGGTCATCACTTTGCCCCCAAGCTTTGGAATATTAAGCAGGATTTCTTAAACTTGGGTTGGCAGGGGTGCTGTCACCAGCTATCTTCTGCCATGCCGCACACGTCTGTTTTCAGTCCTATATATCACATCTTGGCCTTATCTGCATAAGCTAGGTAATAAAAACACCACAAAAAGGTTATTTGCTCATTTCTTATCCACTTCAGGAGTACCCCGACCATATTTTAAGAATGTGTTCAGTGAGTACCTGGTGCTTTTTTTATTGTTCTTCAACATTCTCCTCCTTTTTCTGATCACTTTAAGCTCCCTGATTCCTTTTCTAGGGTAAAGTGGAGTTAAACTAAAATCTCTTATGTGATAAAGAAAGAAATAATTCTAGATGTTAAAATAGGTTGTCAGAAATGTTGACAAGTGTAGATAGAGTGTGATTTATGGACCTTTAACTTTTTAAATTAAAATCTTATATCCTTAGGTAATAAAGTACTGCTGGTGTGCATTGAATTCTCACACTGCATTCCAAATTATCTATAGTACATTAATTTACCATAGATCTGTTTCAGTTGTTTGAGTAAAATGGACAAGATAAATTGAATTAGTCTGAAGTATAAAGTCTGAAGTATAAGATTGTGAGGAAAGTGAAAGTCCATGAAGACTGTCAGATGTAAGAATTAACTGCTATCACTTGAAATATTACTTGTGGAAAAGAGACACTGGGAGACAGAAATTTGGATACCCTTTGCTGGCTGATACAGTGGATATCCTATTCAGGGTCACACAGCTTAGAGGGATTTGTAGCATAGTTTCCTTTCACGATGTCTCAAGTTAGAAATAGAAATTTCAGGATGTAACAGAGGTCATATAAAGTTGGGTCAATAGCACATTAGATCTGGATCCTGCCAGGCTCATGGCAGAATTCAGGGTTGTAGGCCAGAAACCTCAGGAAATTTAAATTTTATAACACCCTCCCCACAAAGAGGTTTCCTTCTTATCACTCTCAATTGTGAACTTCATAATATCCTGAAGCATGACAAAACAACAAATCTTGACTATTCTAAACTTTAACTTTTTCTAATTCAAATGAATGATTTTTAAGTTCCAGTTTTGAATTTTATGTGCTTATGCAGTCTAGTCACAGATACACCAGAATAGTTGGAGAGGCTGTTTTTGATTTTTTTCTCTGCAAAGTGGTCAATAGAAAGCACTTAAAGTACTGTGGAAGGCCTTTTTGCAAACTACTTTTAGCTTAGAGGGATCAATAGTTTTGAAAAGGGATATCGAGAAAAAATAAAGGTCATTCAAAATTATTTTAGGTCCTGAAACATTTGCTAAAATCAAAATTTAAAAAGAAAATTACAAACCATGGCACAGTAAAGACAGAAAATATCTCTCTTTTTATGGTTATTCTTTTCCTGTAAAATTTTGGATTTGATCTACCATCATTTTTGGAGCTTTTCGGAGAAAAAAAGAAAAAACAGATAAAATTATGATTTTACAGATTAAGATACATTTACAGTCATAAGTACTTTATATGGCTTTTTGGGGAGTTCCAATGCCCCTATCAAGATATAGCATTTAGATGCCCTAAAAGTTACAGATGAAAGTTAAAATTCTTCTACAAAACTGCTGAAGGCATAAAGTTAAATAAAAGCAAAAAAGGAATAAAAACCCAAAGAAACCCAAAACAGGTCACAGCTGGATATCTGAGGATTTCAGCCAAGACTGCATTATTGATCATGCATTGTTAGTTGACAGGGAAAGCTGGTCCCTTAGGCTGTCTTTACAGGGGGTAATTATGAAGGCATTTCACATCTTAGATGTATGAAAAGGCCATTCAGAAATATTTACCTGTTAACTTCTACTGAAGGAAGTCAGAAAATTGGGTTCCTCACTTAGACCTCACCAGTGCACCAGATCTGAGGGATGAACTGAAGTTAAGGTTATTCATCAGAGCTGATCTTCCAGTCTAATTGGTTTGATCTTCCCCATTGCTTTGCTTTAGAACAGCTACACTCTAAGTTTCATCAGAAGCAGAATCCTATCATGTTACACCATTTTCTCCAAAGACAGATAGGAAAATCATGAAATAAACATGATTGTCTCTGATATTTCCATATTTTAGTGGGAAAAATAGCAGAATGTGTTAAAAGAAGCCCCAAGAATATGGAAAAATGTCCTAGCATTTAATGTATGCAGCTCTTTTTAAAGCCAAACAGGAAGCATTTCCTTGGGAACATGTGTTTCCCAGTCAACCCAAAACATGTTAGAGACCAGAATGGAGAGAGATGGTAAATACAAGAATTAATTCTGAAGTCAGTTCAGGAGTTACTGATCTATATAAGATCCATCAATGCTCTTCTGTGACATCTGAGTCCCTAAACAGGTAATTTCAGCTTCATTTCCCAGTGTGGTGCTTTGTTAGGTTAGTGTTTTTCTCCTTGAGATGGAAGTCAGCAGGAGGAATATTGGTAGGTTTTCTATATAAACCTTTTGTTTAAACTCAAATTTAAGCAAAGTCTCCTCTTCTGGAATCCTCTAATGCATCTGCTTTCTATTTTAACTTTCTAAAAATTTAGGTTTAGGGAACTCTCTAGAGGCCTAAAATTTAGGTATAAATCTAAATTAAATGAAATCTATAAGCTAACAATTATCTAACTATGTATATATTTCTGAAATTCTGGAAAATGAAGAACCTATCTGTGCTTCAGTAACCACATAAAGTGAGATATAAGAATTGCCTCTGTTTTGCACATATATTTTCTCAGGTTTCATATGTCTTTCGTATTTTATTTGCTTAAAGTGTAAATGATTAAAAGTATCATTGAAATTATAAACTAATTCAGAAATCTCCTAACCTTATAGTATTCTGATTCCTTTCACCCACTCCTTCTCACATGAATGAATCTATATTTTCTATGGTAAAATGAGAGGAAACCTTCAAGCTTGGGAATTGTATTGTGTCCTGGGTTGTGGTGTAGAACGTGCACGGAGTATTCTACCACCATCTTCATGAACTGTTGAAACCAATTGCTGAAGCAGCATTCTTCCAGACTCTCCCCTCCCTCTTTCTGTTAGGGTGTCTTTTGTTAAGGTGTCCTCTGCTAATGGGTCTTTTGATAACGTGTTTTCTGTTAATGGCCTGCTGATGACTTACAGATAACTCCCACCAGGAGTTATCTCCCGTTAATGGGCCATCAAGGACCCCCCTGTATGACTCATTATCCCATTGTGAGATGCTCCACCCAGGGGGAGGAGCCAAGCATTCTCACCTGCATATAATCTGGGATCTGGGACAATACGGGGTACCTTACCCACTGGATCTACAGAGGATCAGAGCTACCAGACCTTTCTACGGGATTGCTGCTTCCATCATCTTGCTCAGGTTGTATTCTGACTCTGTCAGGGGTCTTTTGTATTATTGCATTTATTTTATTTCTTTTTTTTCTTTTCCTATTAAATTGTATTTCTGACTTGGAGCCTCTCACTAGTTTTGCTTTCAAACCATCACATATTGGGATAAATCTCTTCCTGCAACAGGCGAGTTCTCTCTCTTGGAGAGTTGGTTACATAACCTAAATGTCTGTGCCATGGTGGCCTAGACTGTGAGAGCTGGAAAGAAGTTTGTGTAACTCTGATTTTCTGCAGTGGCCCTCCTCTCACAGAATTATGTGTTTTCAGTATGGAGGGAGGTAATCATTAGTGCAGAGCCCACTATCCCACCCTTTTATCAGCATTATCAGCTTTTATCATCCATGGCTGTTTAAATTTAGGATCTTTCCATTTTATATAACCAGAGTGGAACAAAAGACCAGAACTCAAGAAAGAATTTGGCTGCTTGTCTGCTCAGGTACGTCAAGACTGTGTATATGTTCAGAATTTTAATGTCTGTTATCAGCCAGGGTTAGACACATTTTTCCCTTCATCTAAATCTAAAAATGCTGAAAACATCTTGAAAAATGTTTTGCTATTTTACTTTTGGTTCAGAAATTATGCATTGCTTGGATTTGTGTACCGACAGATAATGAGGGAACATCACACAATATATGATAACAATAACACTGAAGTAAAGTGAGAAAGTCATTTATCTTTCTGTTTCCACTCTGCCTGTGAGAATCTGAAAATCACTACCATTCCAATTTGAATAAATATTTTGGTGGGAAACATTCATTTGAATATAAAGGACTGACGAGTTCAGCTATTTCCTATATGCACAGAAGTTAGATGGGAAAGGAAGAAAGAGATGAAGTACTGCTACTTATCAGCAATATAAGCTGCATCTTTTGAATGTTTTGTCAGTATTAAAATATCTTATGTTTATTGATAATCTCTTTGCCAGACTTATTTTGTAAGTCTATTGCTCAGAAAGGTGTCTCTTATTTTCCACGTCTCTCCTTCCCTCTTCTTCTAAATTGCTTAGCAGCTTGGAGGGATCTATCAGAAATTTATTAATTCTTCAGTATTTGCATGTACAGGTTGAACTAATTAATGTTCAAAGAATTATTAGAAAAATGTTTTTTTTTCTTTTTGTCCTTTCTAATGTTGATATAGGAATTGATTGTAATTGATTAGGATCTGTGCCCGAATTACATTTAAAAAATTTTAACTCTGGTAATGCATCTAACTCAGGCACTTAAGGAACATAAAAAGGATAAAGGATCTCTGGTTCTCTTGTGAGAGATCAGAAACCGAAAAAGTACCCCTGTCCCCTATGTCTTTCTGTGCATCAGTTAACATGAAATTAACAGGGGTCAGGATCCACTTCTATGGATGTAAAAATTGTATTGGAAGACAAGGAGAACAAGGTGAGGTCTTCCTGTCTTACATCTGGGATTCCTCAATGATCTGGAACATCTTTCTCAAGGAAGCACCTTACTTTCTGAAAAAAATATTTTTAATGGTGTCAAAGAACTGGGGTGATTCTGCTCTTCTTTCTGCTATACTGCAGTGCTGACAAGGGACTCCACTCCGGCTAAGTGAAACGTTTGAGCTGACCTTAACCTCAATTCTGCTCATTTCCAGGTCTAGCAAAAAATAGATGAAAAGAAAAAGGATGCCAAATTCCCTTTTCTTTCCAAGTCTGGTAAACTTTATTATTGTTTTTTCCTTCTTATTTTTTAGCCTTGACAAAGAAAAATATTTTGGCATGTGAAAGGGAGCCCAAAACTCTAATAATTGCACTGGTTTGAGGACTAAATGAAGCCAATTCAGGACTGTATGCAACTTAATGGTCCAAAATTGACAAACTAGAATACTTTACTATAGTATATTTCTTCCTTTCTCCAAAATTCATGGGCTGAATGCATCACTTTTAGCTGACAATCTGTTCTGAGTTCCAATCTAATAAGAAGATACTTTTTTCTTCAGTTCTGTGGTTCCAACCTGCCAAAGCCGTGACACTATCTTCTCTGATCTGACTTGTAAGGGTAGTGCCACTAATTTACCATGGCAAGACAGTACTACAAAACAAAAAGTGATGCTTACAAATTTATCACAACTATCTCAGGTCTGATAATATGGTTTTGGCCTGCTAAATTTGAGTGTGCCCTTTGAAGCTTACATTGAATTTACTGTCTCAAAGTGAAAAAAAACCAACCCAAAAATGAAAAGAAAGACATGAGCAGCTGCACATTTCCTAGTATTTTGCAGGATTTGTTTTAGACTAAACTCCTTGCTGAACATGGTTTCTCTGATTTCTAAGGACACCTTGTATTGGCATTGAGAGACACAATTACTCTGCTTGTACTTGCCTAATTCATATATCACTTGACAACTGCAGATTCATAAACAAAATTATGTTCTTAGGTAAGTTGATTTGCAACCCAAGCTACAGCCCAAATTAACTATAGATAGGCATGTAAATGAATTCTGAAAAATCCTCAATTTTCTATTTAATTGGAGAAGTAGATTTACGTTTTATTCTTAAGTTCTAACAGTAGAGACAACCATCCTCCTGTGTGAAAGAATTTCCTGCGAGCAGCAAAAATGATTTAAAAACAAACATAGTTTTCTCACAAGAATACCCTGACATCTTACAGTGTTCATGACTGTGTTCCTGTTCAGCTACCTTAAAATATGAAGCTTGACCTGGTGCTTTGAAACACCTCTCACAAATGAGACATGAAGATGCAATACTGGGATTAAAAGCTAAATGAAGTGACAGTGGTGGTCCATTAGTTAGCAGTTTCTTCACTAAATCTGTACTTATGACTCAGAATGAAGTACTGTGTTTTAGATGAAAAGTAAAACAGAGGTCCCTGACCATTTTGTTTCATTAAACATCCAATGGCACTTTTAACCAAAGCAGGGGATGTGAAGTTCAATGTTCTTACAAAATTCCTATCTGGATAATTACATCCTGCTCTGCTAAACTTCCCCCTAGAGAAAATTTAATTAAAATTATTTGATGTCTCTCTGGCACAAAGTAGACAGGTGTCTGTAACACAAAAGCCACCAGCACAATTGACATAAATTGATGTTCTTCTGTGTCAGGGAGAGCGAGGGTAGAAGCATTACTTTCTCCTTACCAGAAATGGACATTCCATTTTAGGCACTGGGCACATATACATCATGCTGCTGATAACAAAGTGCTGAATGTTTTTGATATCTGCCCAGAACTTCTTTTAAGGAGTAGGAACTGAATTCATAGCTCATAGCCCTTTTGGCAATCAACTATATTCTCACTAGGTTTTATTAATGTTATAAGTAGTGAATAAATAGATATACACAGGAGAGGATGGGGAAGACATTTTGCAATGCAGCTGGGAATTTGCAGCAGACATTGAGAAAGTCTTTTGCATTAATAATCAAAGAATCACAGAATCAGTGGGGTTGGAGGGCACCTTGAGAGATCACATAGTTCAGCACCTCTTCCAGAGCAGGATCAGCTAAAGCAGGTTGGTCAGGACAATGTCCAATCATGTTTGAGTATCTTAAATGATGGAGAGTCCACAATTTCTCTGGGCAACCTGTGCCAGTGTTTGACTGCTCTCACAGTAAAAACCCCTGTTTTTCTTCTGTTTAAACAGAAGTCCCTGTGCTTTCAACTTGTGTTGATTACTTCATGTCCTTCCACTGGGCACCACTGGGCCTGTCTCCAGTTTCTTTACTCTCCCATCAGGTATTTATACACATTGAAAGTCATTAGCTGAACATTCTCTTCTTCAGGCTGAGAAGTCCCAGCTCCTTCAGCCTCCCCTTTTACATCAAATGCTCCAAGCCCTTAACTGAGTTGTGGAGATTTTCTGGACTTGTTCCAGCACATCCATGTCTCTCTTGCACTTTGGTGCCCAGATCTCGACCCAGAGCTCCAGATGGGTGTCCCTAGGGCTCAGGGACTGATAGTAAAGACTGATAAAATAATTTACTTTCTTGTACTTCTTTCAACTGGACAGATGAACATCCCCTGTTTTCTAAATACTCCTGCACCCAGTGACAAAAAGCAAATAGTGGAGGTTTTTGGGGAAAATGTTGATAAACTCAAGGAGCTGATGGGCATATTCTCTGGACCTCATAGGTCTTGCAAATATTTTGCTAGGTCCTCTTCCATATGACTGTCATTCTTTACCAGTTCTTAGCAATAGCTTAGCCTTTTAAAGCTTTAATTAAACTGTCTCA
>JANPWX010000085.1:3537743-3620992 GCA_024734555.1 Trochalopteron elliotii | reverse complement strand
CCCCCAGCTTATTGTGTACCCCAACACACTTGCTGGGGGTGCAGATTTGGAAAAAAAGAAAGACTTGACGCTGTGCAAGTGCTGCTCCACCGTAGCCCAGTGTGTTATAAGCACATAGTCACAAAATGAAAGCAGAGCACCACATGGGAGAAAATTATGTCCATCACAACCATGTCCAGTACACTATGGGATCTCATCCAAATCTATAAATTGTCCTAAGATTTAAAGAGGAATGGGCACATCCAAAAATCTACTGGAAACAGGAAGTCAGCTGATCTGTCAACTCTTGGTACTGTTTTTGGGTTCATGGTTTTGTTGTTGTTGTTGTTTTTGGTTTTGGTTTAGGTTTTGGTTATAGTTTTTTTATGGGGATATTTTAATTGCCCACATCTTTATTTCCTTTTAAATTAAGAGTTAATGGCATTAATTATTTAGCATTTCTCTTTGTTCATTTTAAATTATAGGGAGAGGAAGTTAGATTTTCTGTTTTAACAAAATGTAATATTTCACTGCAAATTGCTAGGATTTAATTTGTCCTCTTCCTGCTATAAATGTTTCTAAATTTTATCACAGGCCTTTATCTTAGATTCTAAGGTTTATGACTTTAGGCTATTGCTGTAAAGGGACTTTATTACAGGATGGTCACATCCCTTACTTTGTAAACAAATTGACTTTCTTTCTTGTTTCTGTTTTGTTTGGCTGAGTAATTGTTTGTTACTTTCTTGCAACAGTTCTCCTCATTGGAAAGACTTGTTGCACTTTTTAAAATAAAATTGGTGGACTGACCTTTTTGTCTATGACCACATCCTTATTTCCTTTTAAATTGAGAGTGAACCCTTACATAGGAAAGGGTAATCAAGGAACAGAGTTTTATTTATTAACATTGATTCTACAAATCACCTTGTGCAGCAAACAAACTGTATGGACAATACAATAATTTAACAATTCTCTTGAATCTCAGAGTCTGTCTTCTGACCCTTGCCAGTGGTATAAGGAAAAAAGGCCAAACAATGAGTAGCAATCACTTTTCTTCACCCTTTTGCTCCTTTATGGCTCACAACACAATAATGTAATTTACCACAAGCAGGGAAATCCTCAAGGGACGCTTTAGCGAATGGAAACTGGCTAAGGCTGTTATGGAATATTTTAAGGATATTTTTTGGGGGGGAAAAATCCCTACAGTATTATCCTCTTTCCCCCTTCTCTGCCTCCTGATATTAAAGCAATAGGTTGTCACCAAAACCACAACAATTGGCCTCAATTTGCAGACTTTGGGGTAAATGGTAAAAGGCTTTGTGAATTTGGTCTTGGGACCAATGCAGTTTAAGATTGCTTCAAATCCTCACCTGCTTCTTCTGAGGACATTGACCTATTGCTTTGTATGCTAGGCCAGCTTCCACAGAGTTAGAAGCTGATCTCTTTAAATGTCTCCTTACTCAGTGGTGAAAGATTAAACTCTTCCAGGGATGTTCAAAAAAGGAAAAAGTCTTGGAAGAACCAGAAGTACATAAATAAGTACATAAAGTACAGAGCAAAATAAAAGTATTCCTAAAACATGATACTAAGACTACAAAAATATTTCTTTATGAGTCAGGCTGGTTGGAGAAAAGAAATCTATTTCATTTAAGTGTGAAACTGTACTGTCAGAAAAAAATGAACCAAATAGTATTACTAGAAATGAAAAATTATTTCCAGCGCCTATAGCTCTGTATAGCACCGAGGAGATGCTGGGCTCATACAAGCAGACCAACTGATATTTGTGGTAGGAATGGAAAGAAGTCTGGAGAGCTTCAGAAAAGCTTTTATTCTTAAATGGTAACACTGAAAAGTTGCATTATGGTGGGATGTTTTTCATCCTTTGACAATAAGGATGACAATATTTTGGTCATCCATTGGCTCTCCTCATTTTGGCAAGTTGTATATGAGTTCTTAGTGGCAAGACATATTGAGGATATTCAATTTCACACTGGATCCTGTCAGGCTGGATTGACTAAACCCAGACATTTCAGCCTACCCTTTGGAAAGCAGCACTTTAAGAGAAGTCTTCTAGATGCTTCCTGTGCAAAAAAGATACTCTAGATAAAGGGGTTAGAATAGTAGGAATAGTTTTTTAATACCTGGTAGTGCCAGTGATGAACATAACTAAAACTGAATAGCATTATCAGAGCAGTAGGAAACACAACCTAAATCTGAATCAGAGCCAAATATAAATCACTGAAGATAGGGAGATTAAAACTGGTGACAGATATAATTTGGATAAGTGAAATAGCCAGTGCTATATAAAGACATGGACCTGCCAGAAAGAGCTAGAAAGTGCATCAAACTAGTGAACTTTTTTTATCTGTAGACCAGAGTTGGTAGAAGGCCCATTGATTCTGTAAAAGCAACATTATAGAGAGAAAAAAATTAGTGCTATGTATAGGTGCCCTTTACCTTGAATATTGAAGTTTAGAAAACTGATCAGAAAAAAATATTATTGAAGAAAATTAATTTTTTATTGCTTCTGCTGAATGTCAATGGTATAGTCAGTATGTAGAGGCTGCACTAACACAACCAAAAAGACTCTAAACATTTACACAGCCCTTTGGACAAGGTTTTACTTTTGCCACAACTGTAGTGACCACTAATATTTTAAAAGGCAACTTGAAACCAAAACTTGTTGGATTTCTTCTCCATCTGTGCAATTTTGAGAAGGAAAAGATTGGCAGAAAGATTAGAAGGGAGAGAAGCTTTTCCCCATATCATTTATCTATCAGTGTAAAGGAACTATGATAACTGGTGAGGAGAAAAGTAAGCTTTAACATAATATAACTTTTTTTAATAAAAAATTATAACATCAAAAAAATTTTTACAAGACTATTTTCCCTTTCATATGAGAGATTTTTGAAATGAGAAGAGTTGTCTATAAAGAGTTTATTGGTCATGAAAGACAAGAAAACAAAATTTAAAATCAAGAGTCTGAAGACCAGAAAAATTTTGATGACAATGTTACTATGGAAAAGATGAGTAAGAGAAAAGTGCAAAAGAGCTGCATTTGAGAGGGAAGATCTCCTTGTACCTATCTATTCTGGAGTTGGAGGGCAGCTCTGGAAAAAGTGTAAAGAGGGAGCCAAGCTTGTCACATTGCAGCGTGATATGAGGATGGGAGAGAATAAACATAAACTCTAAGAAGTTCAAATTTGATATAAATAAGAACTTTTTAATATTTTCTGCCTTTTTTCCCCTTTTTAATCACTGTCTTGCAGTGGGGCAGGTTGCCCAGAGAGGCTGTGCAGAGTTTATCCTTGTGGGTTTTCAATATAAAGCCCAGAACAATCTGATCTGACCTAAGAGTTGATCTCCAGAATGTCTCTTCCAAGCCCAGTTATCCTGTGGTTCCTTGATTTTGTGACTGCAGTATACCTTAATGCAGAAGAATTAATGTTGGCTTTTATATTTTTTCTTCCTTTATTGAGAGAAAATATTGGATTAATGCAAAGTGGGTTATTTATACATCCTTGCAAAATATGTGCTCAGCTGGGGTTCAGAAAGCAGGAAATTTTCTGGCAAGTTTTGCTAATCAAAGGGAATTTTGTATAGGTTTCCTTTACAGGGAACAGTCCAAACTGAGGTGATGGAAGAGACTGCTCAGGTAGTTTAACTCCCCCTGACCTGCCTGAAACTAACAAAACATTGGATAACAATGTTTTGATCCCATTGGACTTGCTGGTGTTAAATCAGGCAAATCCTCTGTCATGCTCTGCATGCCACGATAAACACAGCAAATGAGAGGAAAATGTAATGAGGGATTGTTTGGCAAAGCTTAGCATAGATGTTACATCATCATTACACTCACTGTATTCTGAAATCACAGTTGTCTCTCTCCAAGAGCTGCACTCACTTTTGGATTAGATAAGGAAAAATGTAGACTCTTTTGAAACAACCTTCAGGTTCATGGCCTGGGTAATTCTCACTTCTCTTTCTGTAGTTAATGGAGATAACTGGGGTCAGAGGCATTCTGTTGGATAGCTTTTCATTCTGAAAATATTGGGTGTGTGTTAACTATGATACCTGGTCAAAAATAAAGGCAAATAAGGCACGAGAAAAGTGCAAAGGGAAAGCTTAGCAGTGGAGGAAAATAAACAGTGAGTCCGGGAAAAGGAGAGAGTGGGGAAAGGAGGACATGGGGATGTTGTGCAACGGCAAGGAAATAGGGACAATGAGCTAAAAAGAGAGAGGAGAAGATACAGAGTGAGCAACGAGGTTAAATGCCCCCAAATAAATAATAAATCATAAAATCCCAAACAGACTCACAGGCCTTCCACTGTCACACAGTGCAGAAAGTGAGCATGGCAGCAGGTATTTCTGTATTTCTGCTCGATGTAATTACTGCTGTAAGCCTAGAGCAGTGTTATACAAAAGAGAGAAGTTAAAATTGCTCAGGCTAGCATTTTAGGCAACTTTCTTTAAGACACATTTCTAAGCAGTGCCACTAACCTAAGGGCAAACTAAGTAATGCCAGACCGAAGTTTGCTTGTGATTCACTGCTGACTTACATCTGTTAAAGTAGCATGCCCAAGGCAGTCAGAAATATGGCCAGCCACAAACATGGGTTAAATTAATGTGATTCAGCTAAAATGTAGTGCATGAAATAAGAGCCAGTCTAGTCAGTGTATGAAAATATAAACTTTTATGACTTCAACTTACTGAACCAGACTATAACTGAACTGAGGAACCTCTGAGATATTTTTAAAGCCCTGAGAAAAGTGACATGAGTGTGATGCTTAGGCTTTTGCTGCATTCTTCCTGCCATCACTTTTGAAATGCAAATAACTCTAACTTTTGACTATTACTATCTGACTGATTGTGAAGAAACTGGGAGAAGTATCCCTCCTCCCCAGGCATCATTTGCATTCACACATTGAGCATGGCCAGCACAGGTGGGAGTGTCTCAGATCCCACAGAACTGGCCCATTCCTTGTTGTGCTGCAAAGTGCCACATACACAGCACTGACCAACGGGTGGGACCTGCAGCATGACTACAGGAGTGCAAATACACCACTGGTGTCTGCAAGCTTGGCTGGAACATGCCACCATCATGGAGAGGTTCCAAATAAGGACAGACCCAAAGTTAGCTTTGGGAAAGTGTCTCTCGTTCTGGCAGCCTCCAGAAAAACTTTTAAGGGAGGTGTCCATGATCTCCACAATCCCAGAGTGATGATTTTTGCTTTCCCAACAGCTTTCCTGGGTTGTTCAGGAAATTTCAAGCTGCAAGTCCTACTTCTAGGGCAGAAGGAAACCACTGCTGAAATTCCAAAGAAATTCCAACATTAAGAAACAAAGTGGGCAAAGGGCTGAAGAGTAGCTGGTATTTATTCCTCCAGGGAGAGCAAAAGGGATCAGAAGCTTTAAATCCACAATTATTAATGGAGTGATTATATAATGGTGTGTGCATGGGTGTTAAGAAAGGCAGAGCAACAATTTCACATAAAGATTGGACTTCAGAACTAAGGAGAAAGCAATAGACTATGAGAAAGGAGGGACTGAAATGAAAACCAGTTGTTCCATGAACTCCAATTTTACAGTGTTCCAAAACTCACTGAGCTGTACCAACTGGCATATCATCAAAATTGGGAATAACATAAAACTGCCCACCCTTGAAGCATGACATGAGGAAATTTTGCAATTATGGAATACTGAATATATTCCAACAAAACAAAGTGCCAGGCAGCTCATCTCCACCTACTTCCCCTGCTCAGAATATAAATAGAAAAGGGAACATCAGCAAAACCTGTGGTTGGATCCTTTGTTGCTGAAGGCTTTTTAAGCAACTGAAGATTAATCATCCTTTTAATCAGAAGAAGATTGAGGACTAAGGACTTATCACCAAACAACTTACTTGGGTAAATTACTCAAAGCACCTAATTAAATTGATATACTCTCTTACCAGGATGTAAACTTTAAAGTCTGAAACCCTGTAAACAGTACAAAGGTGCTTACACATTATCCATGATTCATTTCGCTGTTGGTGGAATGGATAACAATAACTTTCTGAGAGCACCATAAAAATTAATTTAAAGAGTGTAGTAGCCACATAAAGACCCTTTTCTTTCTCTCTTTACATCATAAATTGCCAGATAAGGCACAGGGATTTTTATTAGTTATGAAATGGTAAACTAACAGCAATATTTACAGCTTTGTACATCATCTAAAAAACATGCCTTGAGCTGTTTGAAGATTTGTTATACAGTTATTATAGTTAAAAAATAATTGCATCTGCTCCAAAGTTTGCTCAGTTCTATAAAAAAATTTAGTAGAACATGATTAAGAACAAGATCTGAGTTTATGTCACGTTACTTTGTTCTGTTCCCTGAGTTGTCTTTTTAGGGAGCCTAAGCATGATGATTTTCTTTGCTGCTAATGGATAGCAACTGATTCCAGATCAATCTTGCTCACTACAGAACAGAACTTTGGATCCTCAGCCAGGACTAGATATCTTGAATAGGGAATCTCAGGTTAAATTATGAAATTAATACTTCCCATCTTTCTTTGAGAACAGGTCAAATCTCTATTCCTGAAACAGATGTCTGATCAGAAAATAGTCAGTATTAGCTTCCTTTGAACCTGACCAAAAATATACTAAAATACTGTAATGAGAATGAGTGTATTAGCAGCATTGTCTGGTGGAAGGTGTCTGTACCTATGGCACAGGGGGATTGGAATTAGATGATCTTTAAAGTCTCTTCCAAACCAAAACATTTTCTGTGATTCTAGAAGCATTTTGTAGCAGTGTGATGTCACAGACAGTCAGATACAAAATGTAAACATTTTACATTACTATTTAAGTACAAACAGGCAAGACAAGGGAAGATGAATGTAGCTGCTGGCAGGAGTCATTCAAACGGTGATAATTTGCTAGACAAAGGAGAAGGAAAGTTCAAGTAATAGCAAACAGATAATACTACTGAATACAGGGAAGATGACTGACAAAGCCAAAAACCAAGATAAGCAGTCAGGAGCAGATAAGGCAGATGAGACTGCTCCTTTTGGGAGGAGGGCAATAGCAGCAATGTCACAGGGTGAAAGAACATAAGTCTGACTCAATTCTGACTGCTTTAATTAAATGGCTCTGAAGTCTGGTCTCAGCTACCACACCTGCCAGTGGCTGTAGCCACGGGCACTACAAGTACAGCTGGGATGTTGTGCACTCATCTCTGATTTAGGACATGGGTACCAAAGGCTAATAGCTCTATATGGTGTTAGTGATTAACAGCGTGTAAGGATTACCCATTAGCACCTGTGCTCTTAACGAATAAATTAATTCAGCAAAGATTTGATTTACACTGGACTGATATATCAGTCTTCCAAGCACTCCCAACCTAGCCAGCTCTAATTCCCTAATGGATTTATATTAATATAAATACATTGCCACACTTGTTTTTCCAGATTTTCCCTACATTATCTCCACCTCTACCAAACAGCAGGGAATTTCTTGAGGGGAAATCTTGCTGTACTCCCTGTATGCCAGCATATAATCCAAACAAAACTGTCAGGGCTCCGTCACATTTTGCTATCACCCTTGCATGTAGCCAAAGATATGATAACATTTTTTTTAAATATATCTCTCATACTGATGGTGTTATACAAATAATAAATATCAACAACTATTTATAGTTCCAATTTATACTTATCCAGTCAGACATAAATGGAAGAAAGACAACTGTGACCAGACAAGCAGAGCTGAATTGTATGAATTTCAGACAGTGAATAAAAAGTCTTGTGCTTATAACTAGCATGTTTGATTTTGTTTTTCACTTATTTGCTTTCACATTTGAAAGAATAAAGAAAGGGAAAAAAGAAACATAATGGATTAAATTAAATAACAACAACAACAAAAAGACAAATATCTACTCTAGCAATGGAAACTTACTGAAGGTCATTTTTTGGAAAACTATCCCATTGAGAAAAAGGAAAAAAAAATATTTTCCTGGCTGTTATATATCTTGGGCTAATTATAGATCCCCTACCGGAAATCACACCTAGTCAATAGTTTTTACAACTTGATTGGAAAATGTATTGGACAAAGTATTCCAGGAAAATTTATCTTGGGAGAATGGTTTAGTTGGTTTATTCCATTCCTAGCTTGTAAAATATCTGTAGTGGTTTAGTCCAGCTAGAAACTAAGAACTACGCTTCTTCTAGCTTACTCCTCTCCCAGCCTCTGCTGGGGAGGATGATTGGAAAGGAAAGAAAAACTTTGTGGATTGAGAGAAGAACAGTTGAAATAAAATAAAATATAATGATAATAATAATAATAATAATAATAACAACAACAACAACAACAACAACAACAACAATACTATAATAATAGTGGTGATTATAATCATCATCATCATCATCATTGTAATGAAAAGGAGAGAGAGAGATAAAACCCAAGGGAAACAAGTGATGCCCAATACAATTTCTCCCCACACTGACCAATGCCCAGCCCATCCCTGAGCAGTGACTGGCAGTTCCCAGCCAACTCCCCCCAGTTTATGCACCAGGCATGACGTTCCTTGGTATGGAATATCCCTTTGGCCAGTTTGGGACAGGTTCTTGTGCACCTCCTCATTGGCAGAGCATGGAAAACTGAAAAGATCTTGACTTTGGGTGAGCACTATTTAGCAAAATCTACATCAATATGTTATCAACATTATTCTCATACTAAATCCCAAAATATAGCACTACAATGGCTACTGAGAAGGAAAATCAACTCTATCCCAGCTGAAAGCAGGACAATGCTGGATTAACAAAACTTGGTGACTTCATTCTTATATCTTTAATTCCTTATAGTTGATTTTTGATTTTTGCTGGTTTTATGAGTGATCTTTAGCTAGAGATAGATCTTGATGTTGTTTGATCATTACACAAACCTGTTTCTATGTTAAACTAACTTGAAACAGGGGAGATGATGTTGTGCATACTTTATAATTTGTTGCTGTCACCTGGGAAAGGGATAGAGCAATATCTATAAGGAAGAAGAAAACATATGAGCTTGTTGACAAATAAGTATTTTTCTGCACAGAGGCAAATTCCTGTGATTGTAAATTGACTCATGGTCATTGTTTTGATAGCTTGTAAATACAGCCTATTCCATTTCTGCATGGGGGTTTTTTGTTTGTTTTAAGATGTAAAATGTGACAATATTGTAGGAAAAGTAGAGCCTGAAAAAGTCAGTGAAAGAGTTAAGAGATCTCTCAAAGTGTGTTTACTTTGGCATAAGAAGACAAAATTAAGTGTAACAACTACTGACTCCAATCATAATGGTACACTGGTACCTGTCCAGACCATTGACTTATTTCATTCAAAAAATGGAATCTGCAGCAAATTCATATTGTTCTCTTTGTCACCTTGTGCTCTGTTAGTGATAATTGTCATTATGAGGCTGAAAGTCCAAGCTCAAAGATCCAATTCATGTCCTGACTGCTGGCAAATGACATGAGTAAAGAAGACCTGGAAAAAAGAGTGACAGATTGTTCTTCTGGGGCTTGTTCAAGGTAGCCCTTCAAGAGAAGCTGCATTAATTTCAATAGTGGAAAAGTAAAGACTGACCTAATTTAATTTAGGGTTAGTTTAGAGAGAGTGGAAAATGATGTAAGATACAGAAAATGTCCAATGGAACTATGGTGAAAACTGATCTGTTTTCCAAGTTTGCACTAATGGGAGAAAATAGTTTGGTTAACATCAGATGATATTAAGAAGGAAAACCTGCTAAACAAAGCAAAATCTTTGTTGGGTTTTAAGGTAGTTGCACTCTTCTATAAACACCTTTTTAATTTTTTTTTTCATAAATGAACACCAAAAATCAAAACTGATATCATCTTTGATTGCAATCTTCCAGGATACAAGGGAAATACGTGGAATGTGTTACTGAGAACGAAACAAGGTTTAGCTTTAAAAAACCCAACTTTTAAATTACCTGCCACAAGTGTAATGTTATAAAATATTTTGAACTACTTTTCCCACACCTGAAAATATATCATAAAATTAAAATCCCTGAGCTTTAATGACAGACTCTCCTCTGCTTGCTTGAAAAGAGAAACAACTAAAATATCTATGTATATGCACTAACGAAAGAACATGGGAAAGCAATAGGCCAGTTTATCATTTGCTATTTTTTCTACATAATGACTGTAGATTCCCTGCTCACCAAAAAACCCCAGCCTGTTTATTTTTTTAATGATGAGCTGCTACCCAAAAGAAACAAAGTGGCATTCTGTTGACACCATATGGTGGCTGAAAAATGGATTCCATAGCATTCTATTTGTTAGAATGTCTTCTGAGTTTCTGTATCCATAATTTATGTTTGGGCCTTCTCTGATTGCCAAAATATTCAAACGGCTTTCTCTTCACAGGGTAGCCTGCGTGGGGGGAAGAAGGTTTTCAAAACAGCAGGACCCGAACAATCTCCTACTGCTCAGAGGAGAAATCATTTCCAAGCTTCTGTCCTTCTGGCTGCTTTCATTGTAATAATAATTTACATCCTGTGCGAGGAAACTGTTTGCATTCAAAAGAAACCTAAAATAATAAATAAAAAGAAGGGAAAAAAACCCCAACAGTTTATGTTCTTGCATGCTAATACAGGAATTTGTGAATATTAAGCATCAATTTAAAGTTGCATTGACTCCTAGGCTCTGACGTAAGTAGATAGCTTAGGCTTTCATATCTTAATGGAAAGCGATATGCAGAGGTTATTGAACAGTGCAGTTTCCAAATGATTGCCTCTGCAGCTGGCACAGAGAGATCCAGAGTGGTTATGGATGAGCTAAAATAATTAAGACATATTTCTCCTGGTGTCTGCTCGGTTATTACTCACTTTTTAAGAGGCCATAATTTAGGCAAAGATTTAAGTATGACTGTGAATTACAAACAGATATTTCATATGGTCTTAATATGGTGTATGAGGCCACTTGCATTATGCAGCAGGATATATGTGTTGTAAGCAGCAGGGATCCTGGAATCACATTAAAAGACTGAGCCAGTCCCTCCTTTCTCACCTTTCTCTTCTCCTCAATCTATCATAGTTTAGTGCTTTCTGCTGTTTGACCAGTTCTGTTTCCCTCTTGCCTCTGGGATGTTGGCAGGAGCACACAGGATGATGAATGGACACCTGAGTGTGGGGGAAACTAAAACCAGCTGTGGCGGGGTTATTAATGCTTAGCAGAATAGGATTATAGGAGAAGGAGCCCACCTGTTGCGAGGATCTTCTTAAGAATTAGATTAGACCTATTTGACCCTGAGGGACCCCAGTCTCAGAAGATTATTTATCCTCAGGAGTAAAATGGAGTTATATGGAGGTTTTATTTCATTCCTCAGACTTGGGAAACATTCCTTCATTCTTGACCCTCCGGCCATCCTGGGCGTACAGCTGAGATACTCCAGCTGAGGTCTGAAAAAGTAATTTAGCTAGTAGCAAACTTGGATCCCATGAAATTGTAGTTTTTATAAAGAAATAGGATGGAAGCTGGTTATTCTTCCAGAGCACCTGGCAAAATGCTGCTGACAGCTTTGCTTATTCTGAAGACGTACTGGTTCAAAAAAATGTCTTCACTATAATAAAGATTTACTGATGCGAATACATATTTCTTGTATTAGTCTGTTTAATGACAATGTCTTACAAGTTCAGTCAATATTTAAATCTGACATATTCTCTTCCAAATCAAAAGAAAGAACATATTCTCCTATAGGAAATTAAAGGAGAAAACCTGTGACCAAATTAAATTAAATTTTTAGAGAAGCATTATATGTGGCGGAAATCTTGAAATGCCGCATTTAAGTATCTGTATTTAACCTGGGCAGAAAAAAGGGAAATTTCATTCAAGAATTGTTTCTACATATGTATTACAAATAGTTTCTGAATAAAAGAAAGGATGGGTCAAAAGTTCTAGCAACAGCAACAGGAGATCTAAATTGCAAATTTCTTTGCAACTTATTTAAGACAGCTCTCTAGAAAGATTTATCCTGCCCTACAGAGCAGTTCTCCAGATAACCTCCATTTAGGATATCAGATAAATTTCTCTCATGTGAGCAGCTCAGTTATTTATGCTAGGAAAAAGACTGAGTCCCCAGTATTTACCTGGACTGGTGACATTACTGAATGAATTTTCTTTATTTAAGGTTCCATTTATCTTTCAGGCATATTGTCTTTTATATCACAATTACTAGTCTTTGTGTCTGTTTTTGTATATAACTGCACTGAGGTTAAGCTAAGTTGACTCTCAATGTGAAGACAGAATCATTAGTGGAGAGAAGGGTGAAACTGGTTTTATCCCAAGAGTGACACTTGTGAAAATCTACCACAGAAACCTCCAGAAGCATTAAGATTCAGTTTCAGAATAATTTAGCTGTTCACAGTGTTGGTGTTTAGATGTAATCTCTTTGTCTAAGGTTCCAGTGTAGTTACTGGGGTTCTCAGGTGGATTTCTGTAGCCTAATATGGGTCCCTGCTGCTGGTTGGGCTCTGAGGGCTTGAGGCATCTACACGGTATGGCATGGAAGCTAGGAGAGCTCTGTTCTTCTGAAGCAACAGTTTTAGGCTGGAGAAAATCTGAGCACATGATCCCATTCCAGGCAAATAACATTGATGGAGGCTAAAGAGCTGGTTATCACTGCTGTAGAGCAAAGACAGAAACTGGGAGAAACTTAGGCCTTGTTCAGCTCTCTAAAAATAGTTGTTTACTGCCATTTGAGATCCAGACAGGTTCCTATAGAGTGTGGAAATATCAGTGGCAGTGTATAATGTATAATGAAATAGCACTAGGTATCTCTGTTTACATAATCAGTTTGAGTTTATGTAGTCCAAGAGTTTACATGTAAACATTTACTGTTTGGATTTTGAAGCTGAATCCCTACCGCCCCATAGCTGCAGATATCCTTTCAGCACAGGAGTTCTAACAGTACACTTTTTTTCCCCACTGATGTGGAAATTTTCTGTCTTTTCCAGTCACTAGGACTGTACCTGTTTACAGATATTTGCCCTGTCAACAAAGATTCAACAGAGCACAGTTTGGTGCAGGTAATTGCAATTGTGTTTTACTCTCAACCTGTAGATAGATTCATTGCTGGAGAGAAGATTCAAGGCAAACAAAATGAGGTGATAAGTTTTATCACTAAGTTATTCCAAGTACTATTTGTGTCTCCTCAATCGAACTTTTGGAACTTTTCTCATATACAGTATTGATGCTTTTGTTCCCTAGAAAAGCTGCAATAATTTGTTATTAAGGTGTCATGGGACTTCTAATTTTGTTTCTTCATTTTCTGTTCTCCTCTTCTTTAATTCCTTTTGCATGCTGCTCTGCACTGAGAATAGGTGATGAGATGAGCTGTAACTCCCTTGCAAAACTTTCTTCTTGTCTGCAGAGCTGTTTTTTTTTTTCAGAGCAAGACCATGTCCTCTAGCCCTAAGTCTTTTCTTCCTTTCTCTTTCTTAGCTTTCAAGGTCATGTGTTTAAGTATTTCAGTTACAAGTGTCAAAAGTGCTACTTGATTAAAACAGAATTTTCCTCCCCTGTCTCTTGGAAAAAACCCACCATGATTTTGGTGGGTATTAATGGATTAAGAAATTTAAGTGCTTTTGATTAGGGATTATAGAGATGAGAATGGCAACACCCATCCAACCTAACAATACATTCTGATCTTGGTATATTGATAAAGAAGACTTGTAGAACTGAATTTACAAGCTGCATATGGGAATGCTGGTACTATAATTTGGATTTAGCTTAAGACTGGAGTGATGCAGGGAGGAGATGTCTACTCCTAACTACTGGGTTTCCTACCAAGCTGTGAACACAGAAGGAAGAGCAAGAACAGACTGGTATGTTCTTCATTGAAACATTGATTCATGCTTGTAAGGTGCTTTGAAAGTGAAATATTGTGATTAGACCAACTGATATTGTGTGGGGGAAAGACCTGTCTTTCTGGCTATAAATCCTGTCCATTTGGCTCAGGAAGTTTCATAGGACCCATTTTCTTAGGTCTGCAGGTATGTTCAACACCAGGCCCTGATTTCTCTATCTTTTTTTCATCCATATCTGTTAGCTGGGTTGAGCTAATCACTGCCTCTCCAGTGAACCTCCACAAACAAGTGTGTGGGAAGTTAGGATGGGAGATACATATACGGGCTTTCCCTCTAAATATTATGATTTCAATAACACCTAGACCTGAAGAGTTCCTGAGCTGAGATATTATACATGGAACTCCAACCCATGACATCCATATTATTTTCCCTATCATGAAGGTTTTATATCAGCCTAAGAAACTTGATTTGATTATGTCTATAGACCATTATATCCACAACAGCACTGTGTTAGAAAATGGGAGATTCCCAGTAAGTGTTATGTTTTGCTCTTGGTAGTATATGACAACAGGCTTTTTCAGGTCAAATGACACTGCTTAAAAGAAAAATCACTGAGAGGATTATGTGGGTATTCAACAACTAAATACTGAGCAAAACTAAAGAGGATGTCTATTGTCAGGAGGGTCACTGATAAAGCTGCAATATAATTAAAATTCTGGATTTTTAATTCTTTTTTTTTCAAAGGACTTGATTCTGCATTTCACAACATGATTTTAATGCCAAGGTACTTGTCTTTAATCCAGTGGAGATGCACCGATGTAATAAAGAATTATTTCCAATATTATTAATTTCTTTTATCTATTCCTTTTTTGTTATCTGGGAAGATTAGGAAACAAAATGATAATTAATTTATAATGACGTTGATCCAGGATACAAAGATATGCCTTCAATATAGTTTGTTATGTATTTTGAAAATAGTCAGTTTATTAACCATTAATAAGAACTCTAATTTGTTTGTTAAAAAGACCATTACTTGTGAAATCCTGCCCCCCTGACAGCAAAATTGTCATCTGCTTGAGCAGAGATACACTTTACTGTCACTATCTAAACTTCAAAATAGTTATTTTTCATTATTCAAACAGAGGGAAAGTCTTGAGCCATAAAAGACTTTCAATAAACCCTTTACCTATAGGGAATACAAGTTAAGGCCACCTTATCCTTCCCTAGGAAGATAAGAAATCATGCATGCTTCAAGGACGTCTGAAGATGACCTAAAAAGTTGTGTTTAGACTCTACTTCAGAGAAATGCTGGAAACTGGTGGGCCCAGCGTGGTCTTCTCCAGTCTGGAGTGATGCTAGGGACCTTGCCCCAAAGACAGCAGTGGTGAGTGGAGCTTCCATTGGTCTCTACATCTTTGAAACCAGTTTGAGTGCTGCACATGCTGCATGCAGTGCAAGAGAACCTGTTTGTGAAACATTTCTAGGCAAATGTTTTCTTTTAAGAAGTTCATTTGTGAGATGAATTTCAGATACATGTCCAAGCTTTTAGGTAAGTACCCAAACCACCAAACTCATCTGCCACCCTGACAAAGCAATGATGGCTTTAAGCATAATCTACACTCTCAGTATTAGTGTTAGCAGCAGAATGCTGTACTTACAGGCTGACCACGTGTTTAATATGTCTTGCTTTGTAAAAGAAGGTAAGTATTATTACCTGTCATTACACAGAGACCAGAAGAGTTCCAATCATTTGTTCATAGAAATGTAATTTTTAATTAATAATCACTAACTGATCTGTTAACGAATGAAACATATAAACCGGGTTCATCTGCTTTGAAGAGAGCAAGGATTACTTCTGTAATTCAACACTTGATTTTCTTCACTTTTGTAGGAATTACCCTATTCTTTTTCAACCCCAATATCACAGTCCTTCATTTTGTGAATGTAAAATCAATGTGTTCTGAAGACAACATGCCCAAAGCCAGGCTCATAAAAATTTAGGACTTTTATTCAGGTTCTTAAATGCAAAGCCTAAATACGCTAAATAATTTCTGGTAATCAATAAAGATATATGTATGGAGACAATATTTCTTATCTGAGGTCAACTGTAAAAAAGTAGGCAGGAATTGATGCAAAAACAAATCAGAAATGGTTCATGTTGATCTTGGCAGCTTTCTGAATTTTTAAGTGAAACAGGACTGGAAGAGGAGTGTCACTTCAAAAGATATGGGTTTATTTGGTCTCAGACTAGAAGACATATTCATCCTGTTTATGATCTGAACTGTTTTATATCAGTAATTTATGTATTATTTGCAAAACTTCTATCTTCAGTGTGTCAACCAAATAGTTACACTTTGAGAGAGGAGAGTGGGGAGGAGAAAGAAGGGTGTTGAATATAACCTTTGTAAATGATTTAGTTTATTGCCAATAATTTTGTGTTGATGCTGCCTTTTCCTTATCTAGTTTTCACACATTTCCTTCATTGATATTCCTGCATCATTCCCAGCTGTTCTCCTTTTGTTTATTTTTCAAGAAGCTCTCCAAAGTCTGATTTCCTTAATCATGGTTGCTGTATTTACTGAAACCATGGGGGTTAAAAGTCTTACATTTTTTCATTTATTTGAATTCTTATTCCACTAATTTTCTGTTGTGCATTTGTAGGTTGCTTCTTTAGAACCTTTTCACGTTAAGATTAACATTCAGATTTTTTGTAGTATTGTCAAGTGTTCCATGCCTGACACTAATTATCAATGCTGTAGAACTGAATGTCAGCATCATATAAAGAAATTAAGGACAGAATTCACCACAGAAAATAATACTCTTACATTTAGTTTAAAAAAAAAAAATAGAAGTTATGTGGGTGAACATCCTTGGCTGGTTAAAATAAAACCCCTGAAGACAATAACATCAAATGAGTTTACAATTGCTGAATATATGATTTGAGGTTTCTGTATGCTAAGGATAGAGGGTATTGGGATGCTAAAGGCAGAGTGATTCCTCCAGTGATTCCAAAATAAGGTGTGTTGGAGAAGAAGCCCATGGTGTGAGACTGCAGCATCTTTCCAAATGGGAATCCCAAATTCTGTTGCTGGGGCATTGTTAATGCCATTTTTCTGGGGAAAAAAAAAAAAAAAAAGATGGCTAAACCAGAAAAATCCACTGCTAATTGTAGACCTGTGATCTAAGGGGATTTAAAACTGATCACTCAGGCCTTAATTACACATACAAGTTCCATGATTATTATGGTAAGAACCACAGCAATACATGCCATGATTTTATTTTGAAAAGGAATGGATTTTAATTTTCTTACTGAGTTGTTTCAAGCCAAACCACTAGAGCAGCATAACACAGGCTGTGTTTCACTATCATTTAAAGTCTGTTGGTCGTGATGAATTTTTTTCTTCTTCATCATTCTGGTTTGAGACAAGCATCAAGTATTTTAAAGAAAAAAAGAATTAATTTAAAAGGATGCTAACTTCTACAAAGTTTGAAAACACCATGAAACTTGGGAATAGTAATTTTCCTAAAAATAATTTTAACCCTAATCATCAGCCTGATGATGATAGCATGATGATGATAGCTATCATAGCCCAATGTTTTGATCAGGCTAATCCAAATATTTCCCCTGAATCAAAAATAAAAATAGTGACTGTACTTATTAAAATAGTTTTGTGAGTTGTCAGCTATTTTGACCATGTGATACTGAACAATAAAACTGGGGAATAAACCATGACCTATTAGATGGCCAAATCTTCATGTTAATAGATAGCTTTAGAAGACTTCTTCTTAATGATATATTTAAGCTCTAGAATAAACAGTTTTATTCCTTTTAATCACCAGGCAAGGCATGGCATTGATTGTCAGTATAAAGATATGTCAGGCCTCAGGCCATCCTTGTATATCAATTGCCATGAATTCTGCTGAAAACATCAGTCATGAAACATTAACTTCTTAAAACAAAAATCAAACTTCACAGGCATCACAGCAGATGTGTGAACAAAGGAAATCAACAGTTGGGTTTGTTAAGGTAAACCCATATGAATACACACAGAGCATTGACTCATTCTCTTTTTTCTTTTATTTTCTTATCACTCAACATTCTTTCCTCAAAACTCAATTCTTCTTCTACATGTTCATTTTGGGTGTGATTTTTAGCAATTCTACATGATCCAAACTTTTTCAGATAAAAGGAGAAAAAAATTTTTTTACTGGAGGAAGTTCTAAAATTTCTGCTCACCATAAAATGAGATACCACAAATGAGTCATAGCCAAAGGAGATGGCAGAGCAAGCCCTCCTTTCTTCCAGCCTCCAGTGAAACCCTGTTGGGTGCGTACAGTGTATTTCTCGTGCCTGAAAGGTCCTTCCTTCTCAGATTATCCACTGCAAGTTACAGGATTTCCTGTCAGATCCACAGGGAAAGTAAAGTCACTGTTCTTTGCTCGAGACACTCCCCTGCTCAGACACAAGAAAAGTTCTCCCTGGTTTTCCAGGTTTCAGACACTAACACTTGTGTTAGTATGCAGTGTATGTGTGCATGTATTCTGTCTAAATCTTGGCCAGGATTAAATAGGTAAAGGGTAGATTGATGACTATTCTTTTGCCATATTGATTTCGGTTGAAGTTTGTTGAGCTTGCTGCACTTCAGCATCTGGCAGGAAGGGTACCTTTCAGATAAACCTTCAGTTATCTCATTCCAGGAACAGTGTGCTAATAATAAATCTTAGACATTCTTCACTTTGTGTATGTGTCAGCTTTATACCTAATGGCTTGGATGTTCACCTGAAGTTTACCAGTATTAAAATTGCTTTAGGAGTCTTGTGCTGCCTGAGGGTGTTAAGGGATTCCCAGCACAACTGTTGTCAGTGCTGGAAGGGAGACTATTTCTGCCAGTTTTGGTGACAAGTCTATAATAAAAAAGACAAATATTTTAAAGAAAAAATTAGATGTCATGGATATTTTGACATATCTAATAAACATCCACTTGAATTCTATTCTAGCACTGAACAGAAATTCCTGTTTTGTTCAATGAGCCTGGAAGAAAAGACACATGGATAGTATGGAAACAAGGGGTTAAGGGAGCAATATTTGGACATCTGGAGGGTAATACTTGTCTTTTATTTGCAGGTCAAAATGTGTGCCTTTTAGCACAGACTTTGAAAGTATTGATGTCAATTTAGTGCAGATTTCATTTCTCTGTTTTGTAAGAGGGTCATATTTACAAACAAATAGAGCCAGAAAAGTAAATTTAAAGTCAGTTCTGATGGACAAATAGAATAGATGACAGCCAGAAGTGGCTGGAATGGTTCAATATCCCAAATATATATAGCTTGTAGTTTTCTATACTTCCACATTTTCATTTCACTCACTTGACTTTTCTCACATATGCTATGGAGCATGTTTGAATTGAAAAACTCCAAAGGAAATAAATCTGGAGCATATGATGATAACAATGTGGTCTGTATTTGGGAGTTTTCTTCTTTCATTTTATGTATGCAGTAGGATTACCAAAGTGAAATCAGATATGCAGAAGTTTAGAGAATTATACATTCAAGAGCAGAACCATCTTTGAATTAGCATCTCTCTTTAGACTTCTGCAGTTTCATCACAAAAACAATAACAGTGTCTTCTCAGTCCATTTGCTGGCACTGCATTTCTGTTTTATAGACTTTCCAATGACAGATGTTTGTCAAGTCAGTGTGTCTCATGTTATTGGACTATTATAGTCACTATGGATTTCAAATCTTTTCAGTGGAATTGGATCAAGAAACAACACGACTGAGGCCACAAATCTCACAAAGCAGGAACGTACTGTAATGTATTAATGCTTGTCCTAAAGAGACACAACCTGACCTGAGACATTTAGCCACAAACACAGGAGGTAGCAGGGGATGGAGAGGGCAACATAACAAAACTTGTGATGGTAGATTGCTGAATTTAACTCTGCCACAAAAAAGATAAGGACAGTTGACTTTTAAAGTGACTATAATATCTCTGTAAAGGAGGATTGGGACAAAGAACTTTTAGTCTGGACACAAATAAGAATGTGAGACCTGATGTGATGCCCTCACAAGTGCTGGGGAAGTTTATCAATGTAATTGTGAGGGCACTCTTGCTAATTTTCAAAAGATCATGCAACCAGGAAAGATTCACAAGGACTGGGAGAAAGCAAATGTCACTCCTATCTTCGTGAATGTCAAGATGGAGAGTCCGGAAAACTGCAGGCTGGTCATCATCACACCTGAGAAGCTGGTGAAATGATTTTCAAGCTGAAAATGATTTTCAAGCTCATGAGGGACAAAGTGGTTGGGAGCAATCAGACTGGATTTATAAAAGGGGAATGATATTTGATCGACCTGATAGCTTTCTAAAATGCAATTGCTAACTCAGTGGTTGAGGAGAGTTCACTGGTTTTGTTTATTTTGATCTTACTTTGAATACCATCTTCCTTGATATTCTCATCTGTGAACTCATGAACTAAAGGTTAGTAAATGGACAGTGACAGGGACTGAAAATTGACTGAACTTCCAGGCCTGAAGTGTTGTGGTCAGGAGTTCAGTGTCCCACTGGAGGATGGTCACTCTTGGTCTTCTCAGGGGTTGATAATGTGGCCAGGGCTGGGTCAGCTTTTCATTAATGTCCTGGATGGAGGCACACAGTGCACTCTTAGCAAGTGTGAAGATTATACAAATCTGAGAGGCGTGGCTGATAGACAAGGTGGGTGTGCTGCTGTTCACAGAGACCTCCACACAGACCTCACAGAGACCTGCACAAATGCATCAATGTTCCTCATGTGAATGAAGGGAAATGACAAGTCCTGCAGCTGGGGAGGAATAACTCCCCATGCCCATAAAGTCTGGGGCTAGACTGGAAATCAGCTATGCAGAGAAGGATCTGGGGTATCCTGCTGGAACCACAAGCTGACCATGTGTCAGAAATGTGTGTCAGCCTTAGGGAAGTCCAGAATCCTCCTGGGCTGCAGAAAAGAGGGCATTGTCAGCAGGTCGGGGTGTGATCCTTCCCCGATAAAGAGTCCTTGCAGGAGCTATCTGAAGTCACAGGTGCCATTCTGGGCACCCCAGTACAAAAGAAGTAGGCACACTGGAGTGAGTCCACCAGAGGGCCAGAAAAATGATTAAGGTAGTGGAGCATCCAGTCTGCAAGGACAGGCTGAAAAATCTGTGACTATTCAGTCAGGAATAAAAAAGGCTCAGGGGGAGTCTCGGCAATGCATAAATCTGATCAGGGAGTGTAAAGAATGCAACCAGTCTTAGTGCTGCCCAATTAAATAACCAAAGGCAATGGGCACAAATTTAAATACAGAAATGCAATGCAAACATAATAAAACACTTTCTTTCTTGGGAGGTCAGACAGACTCTGGAACTGGTTTCGCAGACATGTTGTCGAGTTTCCACCTCTGGTAATGTTCAACACCTGACTGGACACTATCCTGCCAAGTAATCTGCCCAGATTAACTTGCTGTTAGTCCAAATGCTTTGGACAATCTGATCTGCTAAGGAACATTCCAACATCAATTGTTCTGGGATTTTGTGATGTAATATCTTTAGACATGGCAGCTTTTTACAGTTCAGCTGCAAGTGATACTGGATTCATTAACTAAATGGAAGATTAAATAATTATCTACTCAAAGGCTCAAGAAGTTCCCACAGAATAGAAATGTTCCAAATGATATTTCAAATTCAGAAACTCTAAATAGCTGGTGATTATATTTTTGAGATTGTGATTTTAATTCTCTTAGATGCTTATGAAAAATTGCCTTTGTTGATCTAAATCTGATGATTATGTTATAGTGAATAAAATTTTTGAGAATATTTATGCATTAATTTTTGTATCATGTGCACAACTGAGGAAAATTGCTATTTGCCTCCATGAAAATTTAGTTACTTTATCAAAAATATTGTTGCTGTTCTGTTTGTTTACATGGTTTCCCTTTTTACTACTAAATTTAACCTTGTTTGCAGATACGATTCTGTAAAGTGGTCTCTAATCACTGAAGAATTAAATAGTCACTAAACATCTCTTGAAATTCTAAAAATAACAGAAAAGTCACAGGAATGTGAAAAATGATAAACTTGATTGCACAGTTGAAGCTATGGGAGAAAAATATGGACATTTGATATGGAACTTGCCTTTTTCTCATCTTCTTTTCACATTGTATTACTCATTAATATTTTTTGTGGAGTTTCTATATAAACAGAATACCGAGTCCTCAGGAACTTTGACTTCACAAATGTCTTTGAAGGACCAAGTTGACTCAGTTAAACTATCCCTACGTGTTAATGCTGTTTGAGTTCTATACACAATTCTTTAAAGACAAACATTGCAAAATTTCTCACTTCAAAATATGACTACAGTTTTTTTACTGAAGAGATCCAAACAACAACAGAGTTTGTGGTGTTTAGAATTATCTAGGCAGTATAAAGCAAACTAAAATAGTAGCAACATTTGGACTGTGATTGAAACCTTTGTCCTTCTTTTTAAGGGAAAAAGAAATTACAAAATACTTAAATTAATGACAGTCTTGTTGTGGGCGATATCATAGATATCACCCACATCTCAGATTCATCACTCTTCAAAGTTTATGAAGGCTGTCAGCTGGAGAGTCAAATCTCTGGCTCAGTTATCTTCATTTACTAGAAGAGACACAAGTTTTCTGACATGCCCAGGGTTAGCCAGAATATTTATATAGTGATGTGGTTTTTTTTCCTTTTCTTGCTATCTGTGTGTTGTCTATAGCAAAGTAGGTTATTTTCCCCGTTCTCTGTAAGTCAGGTGCTGCTGCTTTGTGCAGTTCTACGGGTTGTCCTGCATCATCCATGGCAACTTTCTGCTGTACTGGTGTGGTGGATGTATCTGCCTTCAATTTGTCTTTGCATAAATGTGCACTTTTTATTCTCTAGTCTCCCATGACAGAATAGAAGCTCAAATCCTTCAACAGTGGGCAGGTGGAAAATGGGAATGAGTTTAGCCTAAACTCTCATCCTCTATATTGAAGGACAAACATTTAGTATTTGTATTCTGAGAAGCACATTTTCCCTTCCACGTTAAATCATTAAAAAGGGAAAATGAAAAAAAAGGGAAGATTATCTCCTCAGCATCAATGCTGAGGCATTTTTCCATTACTGTTATTAGTTTAGTAATGTTTTCATCACTGCTGATCCCAAGGTTTCAACTTAAAGATCTTTAGCATGCTTCACATATAACTTAAGGGATTAACCAAGAATTTGTAATTGATTCTGTCTTTTTGGGAATACAATGCAGAAGAAAACTCCTGATTAAATAGCAACATTTTCAGCACGTAAAGCTTTACAGAAAGCCCTGCATCCAAACTTTGTGGGAACATTTTGATTTTTAATGATTTTGGTATAGGGAATATTTTTTCTTTTACTCTCCTTGCACAGTGCTTAACAAAATATGGGGATGCTACTGCATGAATAATAAATAATAACAATAAAAAAGTGACAATTGAAAAGGCTAATATGTTGTCAGTGACTGAGTCTTTGTTGTCTTTTTCTTTTAATACTTTAAATCAAATCTGACTTGTATATTTGGGGAAAGGTGGAGTTTGTTGTTGAATTTATTTGGCTTGATGAGCTTTTTTCTTTTTTTTTTTTCCTGTTTGCTCATAATTTTGGGTTTTTTTGCTTGTTTTTTTAAAGTTTTTTGTTTGGTTTGGTTTTTAGGGTTTTTTATTTGTGTGGGGTTGGGTTTTTTTGTTTGTTAGATTTGGGGTTTTTTTGTATTTTTGTTTGTTTGTTGGGGTTTTTTATTTTTATTTTTTTGTTTTAAGACAACAATACAAAGAAACCACCTGAATTTTGTATTTAAGGAAGAAAATTATTCTTGCAAGATAGAATTACAGGTCATACACTTCTGTGTGTCCAAACAATAGTCTGTTTTTTTCCCAGCTGATCTAAGAAAATAAGCCATGCTTTGCATCTAAAGATGTAAGAATCTTACTAATGAAGCAACTTTAAGTTGCATAGGAAGAAAATTATACGAACTTAAAAGAAAGAGCTGTGGAGTATTAGATCAATGACAGGACAACAGAGAACCAAAATCCTTGGTTAACATCTTGACAGTGAGGCAATTAATCAAACAAGATAGGCAAAGATATGTGACAGTGCCCTTTTCAAACAAGATTGTAAATGCAAATACCATGTATAATGGTGACAAAAGGTAATTAAGGGTAGCTTTCTGTACACTGCTTGTAAATTTTGGTCTAAGTGGTTTATGTCTCCCTCCTCAGTTAGTTTTATTATTAAAAATTATTGGTTTTTAAAAATAAAAATTCAATCTAAATATTTATATACTGTAAAAGAGAGGACAGCTCTTAAAATAAAGCTTTATTTTACAAAACTAATCAGAACTGGACTCATTGTCTGGCCCTGAGGCCACATGAATAATCCTACAACCTCTTTCCCTCCAAAACTCAGTGACTGCATCCAAACTGCCTACTGAGACAGGTCCCTAGTTGTGTTTACTTCTGAGCTACAGCCAGGCACTGTTTGAGAAGTAGTTTTGGCTAAAAACACTCTAACTAGCTGAATAATTTAGCAACACACATAATCAAGCTCCTGCATGCAAGGCTGAAACCTAGCATTTTAAATTTTCTAACTCTTGTAAACTGAAGAACTCAACCTGACTAGGAAGGAGTTAACTTTATTTATGGCATCCTGTATAGTGCTATCTTGAGTTCATGACAAAAACAATGTCAATAGCACAGCTTGTTTTGGCCATTCTGCAACAGGGCTTGCACAGAGTAAAGTTTTTTTCTTTTTTCCCCCAGTGAATAGGCTGTGAGGGGGCACAGATGAGACAGCTGACCCAAACTGACCAACAGCATATTCTATATCAGATAATATGTTCATTAATAGAAGCAGAGGAAAGGATGAAAAAAGGGAACTTTTGGGGTTGATGTGCTTGTCTTCCCTGGGAACCATTTTGGGTGGTGGGGCTCTGTTTTCCAGCAAGTGGCTGACACCTGCTTGCAGATGGGAAGAAGTGACTGAACTACTTATCTTGCTTTGCTTGCAAGCTCATCTGTGTTTCACTTATTAAACTGTCTTGACCCAGCAGTTTTCTAACATTTGCTCTTCCCATTCTCTTCCCCATGGAGATTTTTGAGGAGCAAGTGAGAGACCAAGTGAGGGCTTTCCTGGTCACTGTCAATCCACCAATATTCTCAAGAGCCTAGTCTGCTTTCTTGATGCCTTTCCCTCAGATGCACTCTCCCTTAAGACAGCAAAACTGTCATGCCTTTTTCTTACTTCTAGAAACATAAACAAAGCTGCATGGCTTGGAGAATCCAGTCACAGGACTTGGTCATTCAGTTACTAAGGGACATATATGATTGTCACCATGGTGATTGTGATGAGAAGAGAACATTATAGAAGGGAGATCTCCCAGCAGAGGAATAAGGCATCTGGAGAGATCATATAGATGGAGATCCCTCTTCCTTTCTGTCTCTGCAGGTTGCTGTAATCCCAGTTTTGATCTATTCATTGTTTGGATATAGCTCCCATAGCCAAATGTCAGAATATGACCAGATTCAAAGAGTCCAAACCCACAGATTAATTCCAATATGTTAATAAAATGAATGTAATTATGAATAACAGCGATGAAAGGAACTGTATCATCTCCAGAGTGTGTGTGTGTGTGTGAGAATGCCCAAATTCCACCTGAGTCAAATTCAGAGCTTTTCCTAACTCATGAGTGACCCTCTAGCCAATAAATATTGTACTTTGAGAATTTTATTAATTTTTTTATTCTCTTTCCAAAAGTGTTTTTGGTGAGTCCTGAAGAGAAAAGAGAAATGTGGTAATTTGAATTTATCACTAGATATGAATCCACTGAGATTCACAGAGTAGTGTAGAACCAGCCCAAGTGACTTTGCACTAACTCTTCTGTATGATCCCAAATCCAGTTGTTCTGAGCACAGATGTGCAGTTTTTAAGGAGGGCCTCATTGAAAACCCAGAAATACCAGTTGAAGTTTTTTGGCTGTGCACTAGAAGGCTGTATTAAGGCATGCCTACCAGGAGGCTTCCCTGGAGTATGTATGCCCATTATGAAAAGTAGGATATAGCTGTTGGGAAAGGAAAATTGTAATGGTCATTTAAAACTTGAATTTTCATTACAAGCTATATGTGAATCTGAAATGTCTTTCAGAATTTTTAAGGGCAGAAAATCTGTCAAACCGAAAGATATTTATTTAAACTTATTTCTCTCTAACTGACTTTGTGGCCTCTGCAATGCTGCTAAATAAGAAAGTTCACGAAGAGAACCTTGGCACCTGCAGCAAAGTTGCAAATAGAAGAGATACTTCAGAATTCAATTTACTGTGTATTAACTTGAGATCTGATACTCATCATCTGCTTTAACTGCTTGTTTTATCTAAACTGCTACACTCACATGAACGGGAAAGAAAATTAGGAGATTTCAAATTTGTTGCTCTAAGCAAAATGACTTCCTTATCTAATCTAATAAGAGGCTGGATGAGTTTCCCTGCTTTAATAATCACTGTGCTCCAAACTTCCGTTCCATTAAAAAAATTAACATAAATTGTCTGGAGAATTTATCGTACTATAATCAATAAAGTTTTCTTCAATACCACCCTAAAATATAAACTTGACAGTAGGCTGAAAAACTCTTGTTACTGATTTTTCTTAGCATAGTAGAATTATATTAATGCATTTAAGATTTTGGAATAGAAAAATGTACCAGAAGGATGTAGACATCTCAGTGCCAGTAGCTGATGTGAACTTGGTGTGATTAGACTAGGAAAAGACTAGACTGTACAAAGGCAGGGGGCTTTTAAAGAAAGTCTGTAAGGAGTATTGTTGATATAGGAAGTGACATTTGACTATTAAGTTGGGATATTATGAAGTACTGAGACACAAAATAAAAGTTTTTAAAGTTTTGGTGCTCCACATGTTATGATCTCACATTTACCATCTGGAGTCCAAAACAACCCTATTTGACTTTGGTGCTTATTCTGGAGTCCATGAGATTTAAAACTTGTTTGTTGCTTCTGCTGAGATTTAATCAGCTGCGGTTTTTAACATTAACAACAGTCTATCACTCACAGAAGAGAGCTCATAAGTAAGATGATTAAGGATAGGGAGGTCACATCCTTAGAAGGAGGGGAAATAATGTAACTCATAAACTTTGGAGCTGATTACTTTGATGGTACTGTATTTCTTTTGGCTTGGGTGTGTGACTGAGGATGATAGAGAAACTTCATGAAAGATTAAAAGGCAGGTCATGACTTTATTTTTTCATACCTATAAATTTACTTAAATCATCCCCAAGCATAAGTAGTCTTTTCTGTCAATGGAGGATTCCCTGCTATGGGAAGGTGCTAAATACTGCAGGGTTATTTAAGCAGTTTTTTGATCAAGCAGTTATATTTGCTGTGTGCTTCTAGTGCTGTGTCTTTCTTTGCATTTCATACTCATGATAAAAGTGAAGGGATGTTTCATTTCTGAGAGGGGTCTTAGCTCTCTGAAACCATGGACTCCTACTGACCCTGCTGCAGAGAATGCTGGTGAATGCAGAAATGTCTCTTTTTAGCATTGTGTCTCTGTAAAGAAGATGGAGAACCAGCTTTAGTCCTAAACAACCTCTCTGAAAGGAAATCTTTCTTTTGACTTCTGCTGCTTTAGTCAATGCCTTAGAACGACTGTTACCTTCACTTCAGCCTGATCAACTGTGCATGGCATGGGTGGTACTTCAGCAATTTCTCAGCTGCCCTCAAAATCTGTGGGAATTTAGAGTATTTTTCCTGTTGTATTAGGGACTGTAGCAGTCAGTAACTCACTGATGATCCTGTTTTAGTGTCCCTCTCAGCAGCCACTTGGGAAGTACATACAACTCCTTCTTGCCTTACTTAATTATGATTTTAGACTGGAAGACTTGAGAGTCTTGATATGTTCCTTATTGACTGCTAAGTTCCTTTACGTCTCCCAGTGTTATTGCTGAGTGATTTATCAATATTTAATAAAAATAAATACAACTTTTTAAATTTTGCCAGTAAATTCTAATAATGGAAATTACATTTTAAAGGTTTCCTCTTCAATTCTCATATCTAATATCTCTTTCCTTTTTGTCCTGAGAGTCCTGCAACATAGCTTAGTCCCAGACAGTAATCAGCAGAGTGATTCTTGTAATGACAGTCTTGGCTGTGATTCCTGGTCACAGAAAGGCTAGATTATACATCTGTGGCACTTTAAAGGGATCTGAAAATGAGAATAAAGAGAAGTTGTGTCCACCAAATGGACCATTATATTGCCATGAAATGTAAAATGGCTTCTGTGAAACTGAGAAATAGGCCTCTGTTGATTTTTAGGGATGAATAATACTTCATAATTGTAAGATAATGTATTATTTTATGAAAGCACATATTGCAGTTATGGTATGAAAAATCAAAAGGTTCAAAACTAATGAATCAATTTTAACATCTTACCACACAGTTATATAATCACAGAATCATTTAGGTTGGAAAAGACCTCTGAGATTATTGAGTCCAACCTTTGAAAGATCGTTCACTACTTTGTCAACTAGACTGACATTGAGGGCCATGGTGAGTCATTTCTTAAACACCTCCAGGGACTCCACAGCCTCCCTGGGCAGTCCATTCCAAGGTTTAAAAACCCTTTCTGTGACGAAATTTCTCCTGAATCTCCCCTGGTGCAGGGTTAGGCCATTTCTTCTTGTACTGTCTCTAGTTGTCTGGGAGAACAGATCAGCTTCCACCTAATAATGCTAGAACATGTTAAATATATATGGACATGTTATGCACACATATTCATGTTATAACCTATAGAAATACAACATGGATTTTAATATGTAAAAACACAGATATACATTGATACAGTTTCACACATAGGTATCCTTTCCAAACCTTTTGTAATTTACCTACTACTGACATTTTCCAGCTAAACCACAACCAATTATGCAGTTTCAAAATTCACTCATGAAAAATATAGAAGGCTGTATCATGCAGTTGTTAGTCTCCAGAATAATATTTTTAAAGTCATTACCAACTATTGTAAGACTTGTGAGAAAACTGAAATAATTAACAACATTGATTCATAAGGAGCATGGAATCTACTCAGCAGAGTCTTTTGAATGTAGAAAAATCATTTAAAGATGCATCTTGATAGACTTTAAAGGAAAATACATTCATGAATTGGATCTGTTCAGTAACTATCTGGAATAGATCCAAATTTTCTTTGAAAGCTAAATAAATGCATCAGAATTCTGAAACAGTGGCTACAAAACAATGTGGGTGTCTGCTGGAGAAACTTTCAGGTAAAAAAAAGAGTGCAACACCATTCAGGTTCAAGTGTTAAAAATGAGGCAAAATATAAAGGATACAAGCACCCCGAACCTGTGCTTTCACTCCTCCTAAGGCAATATTCGGGACAAGAAAATGGGTTTATTTTATTGTGGTGGTGTTTTTGGTTTGCTTTTTTCTTTCTCCTAGAAGGCTTAATGCTAAAATTCTACCTCTTTATATGTTCAAATCCCAGATCACTAATGCAGATTTTTGGATCCAACATTCAAGTACATAGTTTTCTATTGCATTTTAATCATGTTGTAGTTTTGATGCAAAATATCACTAGGGAAATGTTCAAGCTTTCAGGCTACTGACTCACAAAATAAACATTGTCCAAAGCCAGCTCCTGTAGGAATCCACACTGTATATATGTCTATATATGTCAATAAATTTTCCAGTAATGGACATTTATCCTGATCAGACAGAGAAGAGAACAGCATGAGACTGTTGGTACTTTTTGTGTTTGCATGAATATTGAATATTGTTTGTGCTTCTGTCTGTGTTGATCTGTGTGGCTGGCCATGTGTATATTTATATATATGTTGTTTATTGCTGTCTGTGTGTCTACTGAGAGCACATGTTGAGCCTTGTTAGGCTGAATGTGGAGAGATGAAGCTCTTGGGCTCACCTTTGTTGGGCTGGAAAACCCAGCCACCCCTACAAAACCACAGGATAATTCAGCATGGAAAGGGCTGCAGTTGTTCTCTAGCCCAACTCCCTGCTCAAAGTGAAGTCAGCTATGGGATCAGACCAGCTCACTCAGGGCTTTCTGCCCTGAAAACTTCATAATGTCTCTGGGTAACTTGTTCCAAATCTTGACTACCCTTGTAATGAAGATTTTTACCTATAGCAAGTCAGAATTGTGTTCCGTCTTTTCTTTTTGTGCTGTTCTTCATTTTCATCACAGCAGCTGGCGTGGGACTGTGTTTTGGGTCTGTGCTGGAAAGTGTTGATAACCCAGGGATGTCCAGCTAGTGCTGAACAGTGCTCACACAGGGTCAAGGACTTCTCTGCCTCTCATACTGCCTGGCCAGTGAGGAGGCTGGGGGTACATGAGAAGCTGGGAGAGTCACAGCTGGCAAAGATTACCCCAGCTGACCCAAGAGATATTCCACACAACACGACATCATTTTCAGCAATAAAAGCTCTGGGGTAGAAGGACAAAGGGGGCATCTGGGCATTTTGCATATGCTGTGTTCCCAAGTATGCTTTGCACATTATGAAGCCCTTTTCCAGAGATAGCTAGACACCTGACTGACAATGGGAAGTGATGAATGAATTCCTTATTTTGCCTGGTTTGCATGCGCAGCTTCTGCTTTAATTGTTCAATTGTCTTTAGCTCAACCCATGAGTTTTCCCACCTGTACACCTCTGATCCTCTCCCCCATCCCACCTGAGCAAACTGCCAGGCAGGGTTAAGTCACAACATTCTCTCATACAAAACTGACTGTTCTTCATAGAAGATGCCTTTTGAAGTTTTATTCCAATGTTAGAATAGCTTGAGGTACTTACCAACAGCTGATCACTCTGACACATCGCCTGGCCTGCCACTTGGATGTGCTAAGGATGACTTTGTAGTAATTGATCTGCAGAGTTTAGTATATGGCTTGGGGTTTGCTAGATTAAACCACAACATCCAGCAATTCAGGATTGCCCTGGACATTCAGAACTCTTTCATGCATTCTCTCCTGCTTTAATGCTTACACAGACATTCACTACATTGACAGGTTCAACAAAATTTTTTTGTTGGTAAACTTACAGGTATATGCTTACAGGTTAAAACTGGGATTCCTTTCATTTACCTTTGAAGTTTGGTGCACATGAGTAGGAGGAACATTAACATATGTTTACTAACTGGTGGGAAAAGAACATAGGAAAGAACTCCTTTAAATATTTTCAGTTAAAGTACTGGACAAGTCACACCTATTATTTTGCAGTAATTCACTTAAGTAAGCAAAAATAATAGAGGCCATTAATACTGTTTGAAAATAAACTCTCCATCAGCAGTTCCTGAAATCCCTGGTCTGAAGAAATTATATGATGAATGATGCACTGTTACTAGAAATTGTTATTTCAGGTTTCCAAGCTAGCAGACAACCTACCTGTATACAAAAAAAAAAAAAAAACCAAACCAAAAAACCAACAAAACCTGAAGTTAATTTCCAAGCCATTTTTCCCAGAGCTTTCTTTCAGTGACCTAAAGACTTACTTCAGTGCTGATCTCATTATAAATGTATGGCTCTATCTATTCTTCAATATCGACAAATGGAATTTTAAAAATACATATGTCATGTGAAAGGGTGAGATTTTTCTCAACCCTTAGTGCAGGGAGATTTTTTTAGTGTTTGACTTGTCTGTCAGCTCTCAAGAAAGCCAAGACCCTCATGCCTGATCAGTCTGACAGCATCCCAGTGTAGGGACCCTTCACTGAGCAGTCCTACTTTATTGGAGGGTAATTTGACTGAATTATTCAGGGACATACTCCAACAGCATAAGGGGGAGCCCTCAGTGGTTCTCACCACCTTGAACTTCCAGAGGGCAGATTTTGGTCTCTTTAGGAGACTGGTGAAATAGTCCCTTGGGGGCAATGATGAAGGATAAAGGATTCAGGAAGGTTGGAGGTGTTTTCAGAAGGAAATCTTAAAGGTATAGGAGCAGGCTGTGCCCACAGGCCAAGAGATGAGCTGATGAGGAATAAAGACCAGGCTGGTTGAACAGAGGGCTTTGGCTGGTACTCAGGGAAAAAAGGAGAATTTATGACCTTTGGAAGAAAGGGCAGGAAACTCAGGACTGCAGGGATGTCATAAGTTATGGGGGGAGACAGTTAGAAGGGCCAAAGCCCAACGAGCCTTTAATTTGGCTAGTGCTCTAGAAGACAATAAAAAATATTCCTATAAATACATTTGCAAGGAAACTAGGGCCAAGGAGGCCCATCCTTTATTGGGTGTGGAGGGAAATGCAGTGACCAAGGCTGAGGAAAAGACTGAGGTACTTAATTCCATCTTTGCCTCAGTCTTTAACAGTAAGATGATTGTTCACTGTGGTTGTTTGGAAAAAATTCTTTATTGAGAAGGTTATCAGGCATTGGAACTGACTGCCCAGGGAAATGGTTGAATCATCATCCCTGGTAGAGTGTAAAAAATGTGTAGATGTGCTGCTTAGGGACATGGTTTTGTGGTGGGCTTGGTGGTGCTATGTTACCTTTAGACTCAATGATTTTAAACGCCTTTTCCAAGCTAAAAATATATATAATTACATGATGAGTTTTTGTGATTTACAAGTAGTTCTACGTTTTAAAGGATTTAAGAGCCTTTTTCAAGGAAGAGCAGAAGAAACACAAAAACAAGTGCTTGAAAGTTTGATATTGTAAGGCTATTTTGGCATTCTATCCCTGTACTTTATTTTGTGAGCTTTTTGATCATTGCCTGAGTGTGAAGCCTTTGTTTTCCTGAAAAAATTGTCACATAAATATAGGTATTACAGATGAAATAAGCTTATTAAGTCATTTCATCCCTTTGCTGGTGTATTGGGTCTGGCTGAGATGGAGTTTATTTCCCCACAGCAGCCCTAACAGCGCTGTGCTTTGCATTGGTAGCTGGAAAAGTGTTGATAACACACCAGTGTTTTGGTTTCTCATAACCAGAGCTGGCACAGCATCAGTGCTGTCTCTCAACCTTTTCTCCCCAACAAGGAGCTGGGGGTGGGCAAGATTCTGGTAAGGGGACACAACCAGGCCAGCTGATCTAAATTAACCAGAGAGCTATTCCATACCATGTGATGTCAGCCCAGATATAAAAGCTAAGAAAAGGAAAAGGAAATGGAGCATTTCTTATTTACAGTGTTTGCCTTCTGGAGTAACAACTGTACATGTTGAATCTCTGCTTCCTGAGAAGTGGCCGAACATCTCTTGCTGATTGAAAGTAGAGAATAAATCTTTTTTATTCTCTTTGCTCATGCACATACAAACTTTCTCTTTTGCTTTAGTAAACTGCCTTATCTCAACCTACAAATTGCTTTCCATCTTATTTTCTCTCCTCTATCTACCTGGGAAGTGGAATGGTTGAGCACACTCAACCATGCTTGATGGGCATCTGGTGTCCACCAAGGTCAACCCACTTCAGTCCTTTAAAAAGGCCATAGTGGGTTGACCCTGACTGGATGCCAGGCACTCACAAAGCTCATCTCTCATTCTACTCCTCAGCTGGGCAGGGCAGAGAAAACATAACAAAGGGTTCATGAGTTGAGATAAGGACAGAGAAATCACTCAGCAAATACTATCACAGGAAAAACTGACTCAAATTAGAGATAATAATTGAATTTATTGCTAATAGAATCAGAGCAGGATAATGAGAAGTAAAATAAGACCTTAAAAACATCTTCCCCCCACCCTTCCCTCCTTCTCAGTTCTACCTCCTCCCCCAGCATCTCAGGGGGACAGAGAATGGGGTTACCAGTTCATCACACATTACCACAGGGAGAGCCATCCTCCCCCTGCTGCAGCATGGGGTCCTTCCGATGCAAGACAGTTCTCCATGAATTTCTCTACTGTGAGTTCATCTCTCAGGAAACAGTTCTCCACAAACTTCTCCAATGTGGGTCACTCTTCCACAGGGTGCAGTTCTTCAAGAACAGGCTGCTCCAGTGTGGGTCCCCTACAGCATCACAAGTCCTACCAGGAAACCTGTTCCAGTGAGGGCTCTTCTCTCCATGGATCTGTAGATCTCTGCCCTTCTCCAGCACAGGCCTACCAGAGGTTCCCAAACTCCTCTCAGGCATCTACCTGATCCAGGGTAGGATCTTGCACAAGCTGGAGGTGGATCTCTTCTTCCCTGTAGACCTCCATGGGCTGTAGAGGGACAGCTCCTTCACCATGGTCTTCACCACAGGCTGCAGGGGAATCTCTGTTTCAGTGCCTGGAACACTCTCCCCACCCCTTCTCCACTGACCTTGGTGTCTGCGTAGTTGTTCCTCTCACATATTCTCACCCTGCTCTTCTTTGGGTGCAATTTCATCTGCGCAATATACTTTTTTTTTAATTAAATAAATTATCTCAGAGGCATTGTCATAATTTATACTTGGCCCAGCCTTGGCCAGTGGCACGTGTGTGTTGGTGCCTCCTGGGATTGGCTCTCTTGGAAAAGGGGAACGCTTCTGTCACCTTCTTACAGAAGCCAAACCTGGTAGCTCCCCCGATACCAAAACCTGCCCATGAAAATTCAATACACCATGAAAGTGCAAGTACATTTCCTATGGTAAATTATCTAGTGCAGGCCTAGACAGAACACAAATCAATTTTGTAAAAACAGCAAACTAAAACAAAACACCAAAGCTCCCTCCCTACAAATGTTTCAAAATATATTTTCATTCTGAATCAGAAGAACATTCAAAATTCACAAGAGAACTAAGATGATAGAGAGAGACACCAGTACAAAGCTGGTACCACCTGTGTGAAAACTCACTGGGAATTTGGAAAACTTGAATTTCTATTTCGGGAAAAAGAAGGATTTGAATATATTTGTCTCATGCCCTGACCAAATAACACTGCTAACACTTCTGAACAAATATATCTCTCTTAGAATTCTTCTACTTTATAAAGAACGTATGATTTCAGATTTTTTTTCATTTCTGGTTTAATTTTACCATCATTAATTTCTAATTGGTCTTATTTAAACTTGGCTGTACACTAAGACCACCTTAAATAGTTTCTTTCTCTCCTTGGTGTTTATAGCCTTCAAATGTACGTAGAGAGTTAACATCTCCCTTTCTCCTTTCCCCCTCCAGTCATTACTTAGCAAGTTATACATATTTATTTCTTTTAATCTTTCACCGTAAGTCAATCCTTTCAGCCCCTCAATAATTTATGTTGCTTTTCCTCGAATTTCCTCCAAACTGTCAAGATTTTTTCTAATACTGTGAGGCCTTGCATACTTTATTCTAGGCATATACTCACCCGTTTACATGGAGAGAGATAGAATATCAGTAGCTTATGTTTGCTGCTTTCTTTAATTTGCATGCTTGGTGTCTGGTTTTTTTTAGAGTACCATAAACAATTCTTGTTATTTTTCTACTTAGAGTGAGTTTCCCTACCACATATGTTTTCCTACATATATAATGGTCATATGAAAATGATTTCACTCTGTGGCCTCCTGAAAGATCACCTGACTTCAAAAATCTGGTAAACAAATCAAAGCCACAAACACAACTCAGTGAAATATTTGTCAGCTGTCTCATTTCCAAGCACAGAACTCACCTCTCAGTATTGGGGACCTTGCAAGCATTCAAATAGGTGCTCAAGTGAATACGGCTTAACAGTTTCCAGTCTTGGAAGGTGGTATGCACACAAACCAATCTGGGGTCTAGCAAACATAATAAAATAGCTTTTACAGAAAAATGGGTCATGTAAGGATTGAGGGTGGTGCTTGATTTCACAAGGAAGTTTTGCAAGTTGATGTTGGTGCTGGTTCTGATGTAATGGGATTCCTTCACATGTAGAAGACTCTCCAGACCTTGGGGAGACTTAACAAGTGAGTTTATGACCAACACAAGATCAAGCTGTTCATCAAGAGGGGCTGACGTTGCTGCTGAAGCAGTGTGGGATTTGGTTCTTGTGGGTGATCATGTCATCACTGTGGAGATCTCTGGGGAGCCTTAATCCATTCTGAGGTGACAAGACATTTAAGAAATATTGCAGTGTGAGAGACCAACCAAAGTGATAATTATTAGGGTCTAGCTGAGTGTGCTTGTTGTGTTCAGATTGCCAGAGCAAACATTACCTCAATGGTAAATGTTAATTAGAAATCAAAGTTGTGCAGGGTAAAGGAGGTACCAGAATGAAGAGCAGGTAATGACAATTTGTTCTCACTTTCAGCGTCTTCATAGATGTCATTGTTCCTAAGAGTCATTTAATGGTATTCATCATTATATTAAGTAAATTGTATGATTAAAACGAGATTCAGCATTGTAAATATATCATCTAATCAGCTACTCGGCATCTCTGTTATCTCTTAAACAGCATTATCATTCTCAGCTGCATGAAGCTCTCAACAACAAAATGCTTATTGTTCCTTTGCTAAATTGACATAATACATTGAATATTATAATTGAAAATACATATATCTTGGGTGCTTTGGGAAAAACATGATATAATCCACCATAGAGCTTTATCTCAGTTATTTAGAAAAGTTTTGGTTTGAGTTTTACTCTTCAGTTTTAAACTATTTATGGGTATAAATCATCTGACATAATGGATAATGGACATTTACAACTTTTGATTTGTGAGTTATTGAAAGTAAATTATTAATTTAGAGGGAAAAATATTTTTACAATCATTCTTGCCACCCAAACTATTACAATTACAATTTTTTTTCCAAATAATTTAGAATTATTTTTGTTCATGGTATTGGGCAATAATTAATGGATATCCAGTAAAAATTTGGTTTGCATCCTTGAATGCAGAAAGAAAATAATCTACTGCCATTAGAGAGCCTCTTCTTTCACAATAATCCATAAATCTTCTGTATTTGTTTTTCTACCACATGAAATCATCTATGTGATCTAAATAGATACCAGTTTCCTTTGGTGAAATGTTTATTTTTATTTCTTAAGTCTCAAGATTTCTCTTCTTTTCTGTTTGATTTGTGCTTGTGTATTTACCCAATAATTAGATGTTAGTGGATTATTTTGCAGCAATTAATGATTCTTTTATTTTTCTGCAGTTTGTAGCATATGACCATAGAATAATTTGGGTACGAGGGGACCATTAAAGGCCATCTAGTCCAACATCGCCATGGACAGGAACACCTTCAATTAGATCTGGTTGTTCAGAGGCCCATCTGACCTGATCATGAATGCTTCCAAGGGTGGGGCATTTATCACTAAAAATTTATCTGGGCAACCTATTCCAGTGTTTCATCCTCCTCGTAAATTGTTTTTCTTTATTTCTAGTCTAATTCTATCCTTTTTTAGTTTAAAACCATTAGTGGTTCAGATCCTCCTAGTGCTACAGACCCTACTAAAAAATTTCTGACTTCCATAGCTTTTAAAACATCATGGTGAGTGGTTTAGCATGAGGGGATATTTTCTTAATTTGCTCTCTGTCCCTCTATTCATTATATTTTCATTATAGTAAGATGCTGTATTCCAATACTTTATATTTCTGATTTTTAGGAGATACAAAATATGCTTCCATAATGCAACTGTCCTTCTTTTTGTACAGTGACACCAATCCTAATTTGGTCCAATCACATTTTATTGTTTTACTGCCACATCATTCTCCTAAGGCAGTTTAATAGATCTACAGCATGCACATAAATATGCCTGATATTGAAACTTGTGATGCTCTGCCACCCATCCCATCTATACTCCAGTTTCCTCCTTGAAGTTATATCTAGCCTTGTTTTTTCACCCTCTGAACATGCTCATTTATGCATTTAATCTATTCCTCTAGCAAGTTTACTGAGTGGAGAAATTTTTCATTTTTTGCATGAAAATACCTTTTTAAACGACCTATGACACTTACAGGACACTTTACATTTTAGAGGATTTTACAGATAGTAATTAATCAAAGATGTCTCCATAGAACAGAAGATAAAATTTGAGTACCTCAGTTTTAAAAAGACAAAACTAAACAGGGAGATTTAGGTGAGTTGCTCAAGCCAACATTGAAAATTAGTGGAAGATTCAGAATGATGACCCAATATTTCACAGGCAACACTTCTTTGTTCAAACATTTGAACACTTCTTTGTTCAACATTTTCTCACTGTGCTTTGATTTCAACACACCTACAAGAACTTTCTCACAATTCGTCAAATGGCCCTAAAAACGTATACAATAGTTTTTCTCCTTGTCAAATAATTTTAGTATTGTCAATCTACAGAAATCAGAGCTTTATGTTGTTGGGAAAAAATAATTTGCTTGTCTCCTTTTGAGAATCAGAAAATTTATGAGCAGGTGCGACAGACCTCATTTTATTGGATTTAAAACCTTTGGCACATGTAATATGAACTACATATATTTTCTCTTTTAGAATGCATGTTTCTGTGCACATAAATTTTGAAGGATGCAAAAATTTAACTAGTGTCATAAAAAAACCTTCTTCAAACAAGTGTGATAAGTGTGATGCTCTTCAGAACACACATATGAGTTCAAGATCTGCGAGGGAGGAAAATTTATCAGTATGTCCATAACATCAACACATAATAAAGGCAGTACGCCCCTTCTCTCAGGAGCTGTATCCCTGTTGCTGTTCAGTTAGCTGAACAGTAACTCTTCCTGGCAGTTAGTGAAGAATAAGAACATAGGAACACCTTGCCTAATCCAATATACTCTCTCTAGCAATGGTCAGCTGAGAAACAGGAAAATGCATTAGAGTCTGTCCCCAGAAAGACTTCATTCTGTTAAGATTTCATTGATCTCTCAAGACTGAGGATTATAACTGCTCTCAAAGCAATTTTTTAGCATTAAATATAATAGTTCCAGCTCCTCTTCTTATCAATAAACCCAAGCATTTATTTCTCTAAACCTAGGTTTATGCTTAAAACTGTTTTCAGGGGGGACTGTGACCATCTTAAATCAAGGTTCTAAGGGGAAAAAAACCCCATACCCTAAGAAAAATAAATCCCATTTGAACGTGTTTAACTGAGTAAGGAAACACTTGGATGAAAGTGATTTCCTGCTGGTGCACATTGCTTATCTACTATTAGGTTCAAATTCTGATTTTATATTGAAGTGCAAAAGTGTAATGGTAGACTGAAACTGAACAGGTATAATGGACAACTTCTTTCAGGGCAGAACAGTGTTCTTGAAGGGCTCTACTGCAATAAGCTTTAGCCCCTCTTTTATTGATTTCCATCCTAAAGAAAGGAGGACAGGAAGTGGAACAGTGCACATATTTCTTGTTCTGATGCAGTATTTGCAAAAGGCCACATTCTGCATCCTTGTGCATGAGGCACAAAACGTTCACCCTCCCTGCCAGTACAAACATAGGATTTGGCATTCTGTGGCAAAGTTTTCCCCAACTAAATAGGATGCACATGGAAAATAGGACATTTAAATCTGTTTGTTTCAATAAATAACCTTTTGTTTTTGTTTTGCAAGAACCTTTGTTCTATGAGAAGACATACACTTCAGATGGTTTCTCTCTGGTGTTTGAATTTGTCTATGGCTCATGGAAGAAATTTCCAGGCATATGAAAGGCATAAAGGTGGCTGGGAACAGTCAGCATGGCTTTTGACACAGTGTGCTGTAACAATTCTATGATGACTTATGGTTAATATAGGAAGTCCGTAAGTCAGGTGGAAAACTGATGGGACAATTTTGCTCAAAGTTTTTGTGGTTAGAGATAACCCAACGTGCTGAGCCTTGCACCTCTGTGGTACCACATCAGCTGGTCTCCTCTGCTCACTGTGGTTTATGGAGACTGCCCACTCCACCTTCTAGACTACTGACCTTGCAATCTCATTTGCTGAACATTTACAGTTGGCTTATTTAGAAAATTTGGACATACAGGGCATGAAGTGAGAAAATAATTCCTCCTGTCCTCTGTATATTTCTTCCTGTACCACATATCTGTTTACTCTTCAAAACCTGATGAGAAATTAACCAAGAGTTAACATCTGTTCTCTACCAGAAGAGAATTACATCCATTGCTGTGTTTAGATACTGAGGTGGGCAACAAGCAACAAATGTATTCTGTAGAAAAGTCATGAAGCAGCAAAGGGAGATTCAGTCTCAGAGTTGTCTCTGAAGCATAGTGTCCTCTGAGACACCCTAATCCAACCTGTGGGAAAAAAAAAAAAAAAAAAAAAAGGAAAGACCATTGTATGGCTTTATAGCTGTGAAGAAAACCACAATGTGATCTGATAGCTCATAATCTCGTTGTAGAGAGATGGCTCTATTAATGAATGCATTGTATTTTAGTCACACACTGAATTTTTTAGGCAATTAACCACTGGGGAAAAAAAAAGGAAATTAAAAGCAATTGCCTTATTTTTGTTTGAATGTGATTAACTGAAAAGATGATATAGTATACAGTATATTAACAAAAATATCCTATGAATATTTACCAGGCATACTTAATCAACTGAGAATACATGCAGTCAATGAATCAGTCGTTTTCTGAGACCTTAGGTACTCCTAGAATAATGTACTGAAACAGACTGAACTATTGAGATGTTCTCTTGGGTCAATTAGCAATTTATCATAAAATGCTAGTGTCTTCATGTGCACAATAGACAGCAAACTTGAAACCAAATTTTCAGCCTGTTGAGTATATAAAACAAATTTAGAAATGTCCTGAACATGATAGCTTTATAGATACCAAGGGCAATAAAGATTTTCTTACAACCTGGAATACAAAACACACATGCACATGTTCACACACAGAATCATAAAACCACAGAGTGCCTTGAGTTGGAAAGGACACTCAAGGATCATCAAGTCCAGCTCCTAGCCCTGCACATAACCAACCCTAAACTGAATCCTATGCTGATTCACGTACTAGACCACCGTGTGTTCCAAAATCTTGTGTGATCTCCTGGATGTTTACCACTACCCAATTACCTACCAGAGGAAATGCTGGTAGATGTTATGTGACCTGTAAACTCTACAATCTTTCTACCGCGTTAAATTCATGATCCTCATCAAGTTACTTGAACTTAAGAGTGTAATAACTGGTAAAGGCACAACTGAGTACTGTTCAGTGAAAGGAAGGTAACTGTAAGACCAGAGAATTTGTCATTTCACAACAGGATGCTTCATAAACAGATGAGGCCCTACAGAAGCAATCCTCAGGTTTTCAAATACATTCTAGCTTTTAATAGCAGTTATAGGTCGTTATGTTATGAAAACATGATGAATATTCATATTGAAATTTGCTTAATCTTTGACTTTGCATTTGCCATCAGCTGGGTTTAAGTGGCTAGTGAAGTCAGTGAAGGTCCAACCTTGACTGCTTTGGATGAGTGATGGTTCTCTCATACTAACAAATCTTTGACTCAATCCATCAACACAGCTTCCACATCCCTTCCCAGTGCTGAATCCTTTATTAACATAGGAGAATTTTTTGTCAGAGCTTTATCTTGTGTGACTTAGTTTCCTTGTGCTGTCAGCAGTACCTTTATAACACAGCTACGTAATATGACCGATGGGTTAGAGACTAAATTTATTAAACTGAGAGATAAAGGACTTGCCCAAGTGAGTACTTGCCTGGAGTAACAATGAAAATTGATGCCTTTCAGTCATAATGTTGATATATCCATATGCACGCTTTAAGCTTTTAATCATAAATACCCTTTGGTCCTGCTTTATGACAATGAATTTCAAAATTGTATGTTTTTCTCTAGAGGTAGCATTCTAAACTGTAGTGGAAGCAAAAAGCTGAGGAAGAGAATGACAAAAAAAAATTATCCTCTTTTGATGAACTAACTAAGAAGCAAAGAGCTGCTTCTGTTATCAGATTATGTCATCACAGGTGCGTAATAATTTCCATTGCCTTCAACTTCAAGCATTAAGAAGGCATTCAGTTCATACATGAGCTCAAAAGTGTATATTTTACAAGACTGCAGTAGTATCTCCCATGCTGAGGTACACAACAAAGCATGTAGTCAATCAAAAACCACCAAAAAAATGAAATAAGAACCTACTTAGAAACACATTATCATTTATACTACCTGCAGTCAGGTGCACTTTTTACAATTATGACAGATAATGAAACCAGTACAGTATCAGCACCTGAATTCTGACTTCCAGAAAGACCTTTCCTAATTTTCATTTGCCTCAGAATATTTTGTTTCTACAATATTACTAGTTACAGATATCTCATGAGAAAATTGAATGTATTGGTAGGAATCCTTTGATAAAAGGGTATTTGCAGAAAAAAAAGATTAGAAGATAGCAAAATTCCCATGGGAACTTCAGAATTTGCTTTATGAATTCAGAAAGAGAATTAAATTTAATGAGACTTAGCTGCTGAAAAGCCAGGTAGCAATAAAATTCCATTATCTTTGTGAAAGCTTTCTCAAGTTGTAGAATCACTAAAAAACAGGGCTAAAAAGGAATTCAGGGGATCATCCAGGGAAAAGAGACCCAAGGCAAGATAAATTATTGCTGTGTCTTTTGGGTAAGTGCTTTTAAGCTACCTGTGAAAGATACCTAATGATGAAAACCGAACAAATTTTTAAGGCAATTAAGAGTATTATTAAATTTTTTTTCTTCATGTCCAGTCAAGATTTTTCTCTGCATTCCTTGTCTTAGCCTCCACAAATTTTAAGCACAGGTTAGTTCTCTTTTTTCAACACCTTGCTACCATATATCTCACTTGAATTTTTTGTAGATGCACCAAAAGTAGTTGGGTTTTTTCTGTTCATGTGTTTTCTAGATCTTTCTTTTTGCTCTTCAATTAGATCAACTTACTGAAGTGCAGTGCTCGACATCAGCTTGTGCTCAGGCTGAATGCTTTAGTGGGGTGGTAAGCACTGAGATTAAGCTTCCTGACTTGCTGTATATCAGAGCTCTGCTGCAGTTTATAAATGTTAATAAAGAATTTACTGTCTGCTGTCATATGATGACTACCTCCTTCTTACAGCCTTCAGATGTTCCTTGAAGAACTGCTGACTAATTAACCATTCACCTTCCTCTATTTGCCCTTGTTTTCTGCCTGAAAATAGAATGCTGTATATTCTCCTGCCCTTATTTTTCCCCCAGGTTATTTCTTCAGTTTGGAAAGGTAATTTTTGATTATAGTTTTACCTTAAACATACTTAGAGTGTCTCTCAACTTCTTATATCTGCATAATCAGTAAATAGGCTGACATTATGATCCAAATTGTTAAGTCTGATGCTGAACATTACAGCATTAGGATAGACCCTTGAGAAAGCCAGTCAAGACTGATGTTAAGTCTCATATTGCCAGATTTATTCCATTTGTCCTACATGGTCTCTGAGAGCAAGCAAGACCCTGGAATCAGGCCTGCTTGTTCAGGATTATGCTCCTCCTGGAGCTGACTTTACAAATTTCTTTCACAGCATGGAGATGTGGATGGATGCACTCACCAGCTGCCTTCATTTGTTGATCAAAGTTCTCAGTTCTGCCACAGACCTCTCCTGTTTAATCAGCTCCATGTTTCCCAGGGGTAATGAACGTGAAGCACGCGTATCTTCTTTAAAAAATTAATAGACTATCATGATTTTTTATCACATGGATGATTTTTCCACCAAGGTGCTGGATGGTCTGTGGAGATCCCAGATGCTCCCTTTGGACTTTTTTGTATGTTTGTTTGTTTTGGGGTTTTTTTTTTGCGTTTTTTTTGACACAAGATATATTTAGTTGCTAACTGCATATAATTTGTTTAAACAGAGGACACAAGTGTCTTTCATATTAATCCCCTCAACAGCATACCTTTAAAAAAATTCTGCCTAGATTCTACCTCTGAGCACTGTTCTGTTCCTCTAATCACCATTTCTGCCATGGTCTGGTGAAAGTAAGACAAAATCAATTAGCTATTACTGTCATCATTGTAAAATGCACATATGGAATGACAGAAAAAAAAAGTATGCTAAATTTAATTCTGGTGTAAATGTTTATTTTCAGGAGATGAAGATGTTCTTTGGACTGATTTTTTTTTTTTAATTCTACATTCTAACTATTTTTAAGATTTTTTTCTCAGGCAAAGATAGAAGCAAGTATGTCTACTTGTAACTGTTCCTAAATTTAGGTTTGATGTGTTTTATTTGGTTATTTATTCAGTAAAAGGACCTGTTTACCCAGCAAAAGGTCTAGGTTGTTTTATTGATTGGAATACTGGAAACATTAATTCCTGTATGAATAGGGAAGAAAGCGTTTATTAATTATCAAATATAGAAGATATTTTTAAATGTAATTTCTTCATAAAGGCAGATTATCCTTTCTAAATTGAAACACGTTTTTAGCTGAATACTGTAAATTTCTCAAGGTCAAAAAATGTTCAAAAACTAGATAAGTTCAATAATGTTTTAAAAAATAATTTGAAAAACAAGCATAATCATAGTTTTTACTTTAGATTGAATTTGAATATTTTGGCATATTTTTTTAATTTAGAGAAACAATTTTCAAAATTGATTTTAGGTAACATGTATCAAACAGTAAAATAACTCCTTGAACTTATTTCAAACATTTTTCTAGAACCTTCCTCAGGAAATAGCCTTCATACCAATTCAGTTGTTAACCCTTTGGTGAACTTACAGTGGACATGAACGTGTTGGGCTTGTAATATAAATGTTTAAAGCAGTAAGCTGAATAAAGAAAACAGTATTAAAGTTAATTCTTGTGGTCTACATGACACAAAATAAATATTTGGAAAAAGCAAAAAAACTGTCAGTATTGTGGGCTGATATTCAGATCCAGGAAGCTGATGGATGTTACATTGTCTATGTTTGTATTCCTTAATCTACAGTTTCATGTAATGAAAACAGACAAGTTAGAGATGGGGTTGTAATAGGTCATTTAGGTGACCTGTTTTTAAATAATATGTTGATTCTTTGGATATCATGTAGCATAGTAATTCTCTTGAGTGGCAGTTGATCATTACCTGAAACAAAATTTAAAAAATATGAGGGTTTTTGTCTGAATCTGATTGTCCTTGAATGGAGCATTACTCTTAAGCATATAACATCTTCTGTCTGTGGGGAAGGTAACCAACCAGCAGTGGATAAGCTGAAACAGATTTTGATATTGCTGAAGCTGATAACAAGGTCACTTTTTAAAGGGGCCTCAAAATTATAAGGAGAGGTGATTAGTTTCAGAGGCTTAGAAAGAAGACAAAAGGCAAGTGAGAACTGGAGGAACAGTAATTAAAGAGCAGGAAGGGGCAGAACATATCCATGATGCATGGAAAAGGTGCTACAAACTGAGATCCTGGTCTTCTAAGAGATCTTTCACACATGTTAAAGAAACTGGAGGACCACTGGATAAATCAGGGCAGAAGAGAATAAAATTGTGTGACATCTGAAGTAATCCAAGTCCTTGTGATTTGTCATGTTTATACATTGTATACTCCAAACTCTGGCAGTTTCCTGGGACTTAAACTGTTGTTTGGTACCCAGCCCAAGTGATGCCTGACTAGCTCAAATTACTAACAGAGATGTAGCTAGAGAATCCCTAAATTGTGCCTCTACATGGGTGCAACTCTCTCAGTTAATATGCTTTTCCTCCATCTTTACATCTTAATGTTTGGGGGATAGCTATAGTACAATTTGTTTACATTAATTATGTAAGTCTCCAGTAGCTGAGGAGGTATCTTCAATATTCTGCTGTGCTATAGATGTTCAATAAGTGACAAGTGAACAATACACTCTTTTCAGAAACTCAGCAAGTGATGTTTTTGAGAGTTTGTGAAGATGTCAGCATTTTGAAGACTGGCAGGAAAATTTGAGATTTTAAGTACTTTGAGCACAATTATATCTATTCCTTTGGAGTCAACATGTTTTAGCCAAGAAACAGAGGGAAAGCGCTGACTAAATGTAAGATGATATGTTCTATTTGGATATTTTTGTGGAAGATATCTGCTTTTGCTCCTTTTAATCATAAAAAGGAAAAGTAAGGAGAATAAACTAAAACTCACAGCTTAAGAAGAATTCCAAAGGATGGGAATAGACATCATTATAAAGCTATCCACTATACCAAAACTAAAAGCTCATTTGCAAGCCTGATGTTGAATCAATTTCCCCCTCTGTTACTGTTAGTGGTACAGAAGGATTTTTGTACACTGGCTGTATCAAGTACACTGCTCCTTCATGTACCCAATTTCTCAGCATCCAATTCCAAAGTCAGAAGCACAAGTTTTGGTCACTGCAGATAGACTGCAACCATGGAATCATAACATTGCACTATAGTTTGGGTTGGAAGGGATCTCAAAGATCATCTAGTTTCAACCCCCTGCCTTGGACAGAAAACCTTCATAATATTGCCTTCTGGGACAGTTACAGCTACTGAGTTTTATAATCCAGATTTTGCAATTTTGGAATAGTGATACCTGTTAGTATTGCTGTTCAACCTCTCCAAAAGTATGTGTGGGTTTTTTCTTTTAAATATGATCTTTTGCTAGAGAAAAATGAAGAATGACACTCTCTTGCTGTACAGCAGCCCTGAGAGATTTGAGCATTTTTTCATTGTGATCTTATTGAGCTTTTTAAATTATTATTTTATGGGAAAAAAAAAAAAAAAACCAAACCCAAACAAACCAAACCAAACCAGGAAATCAGCCCAAAAATGTTAGAATTATCAAATATTCTTACAGAATAGATCAATATATATGGTGAGGTGTCTCATTTTGAATGACTGATAAGACAAAACTCTAGTGTAATTTTGTCTGGTCAAGGGGTCTGAGGATGTATAAGTAAGGAGGAATGTTTTAACTTTTTTGACAGACTTCCAGTTGTTTACATTTGTCTGACCAAAACAATCCTGGAAGGTACATTTTTAAATGACACAGTCACATATTTATATATTTAAAATGTTCATAGAATACAATTTGTTTTAGGTTGATGGGTCAAAGGGCAAGTATGTAGTTCTTATTGCTGTGCAGCTAATGGCATCATTTCAAGAAGGATTTCATTTAGAGTTAGTGATGAAACCAATCTACCTCAAATACAAAGGGTGATTCTCCCATCTTCCAAGGGAAGTCTTTAGCAAATCAACAGAATATAGAATTCTGTAGAAAAACATTTCCTTTTTTACTTTACGTTTTTTTCCTCCTTAAGGTCAAGAATCCAGATGATAGCAAGTGATGATGCACTCAAGAACACTCTAAATAGCTTAAAATGTGATGTTTAAAAGAAAGTAGAATAGGGTCTCCCTCCTGTGCTGATTTTGCAAGGAAGTGATTTTTCCAAGAAAGTTATAGCATAACCAATCAGTGACTAGGTTTGAATACTGACATCTGGTGTAGTCACTAGAAAGGTGACACACCTCTGTGAACACACAGGGTTAAAATCAGAGAAATCCCGGGAAAACTCCTCTTTTCTTCCAGTCTCAGAACAGGTAACAGCTGTTGTCAGGACTGGACCCACTCTGCTGCTTGGCCCCAAGGCCTGGCCAGGTCCTGCTGCTGCAGCAGTCCCAGCCAGATTGGGCCCGGTGGCTCCCGGGCAGGAGAGGGGAGCAGAGTATGTCTCATTCCCAGCTGGATCAGGCCCGGTGGCTCCCGGGCAGGAGAGGGGAGCAGAGTATGTCTCGTTCCCAGCTGGGTCGGGCCTGGTGGCTGCTGAATCCCACCGTGACCCTGGGCGGCCTAGCCGGGCTCGGCGGCCCCTGCTGAGGGCCAGGCCCCTTCTTTCCCCCACCATCGCAGCCTACAGGACCTGGCAGGTCTGAGCCCTTTCCCAGCAACATGAGAGATTGTGCAGCTGAGAGCAAAGGCCTCTCTGCAGCTGGGGAGGTCGCCTCACAGCAGCCAGAACCCCAAAATCCTGGTGCAGCCATGACATGGCCTGATTTTACCACCTTGGGCCACTGCCCAGGGAAGAACCATTGTGCCCTCTGGAGACCTGGGAGAATGTTAACTCTTTCCTTGAAATCTTTCCTTGACATCTTTTCTTGACATCTTTCCTTGATGAAACTTGCAGAACATTAAATCCTCCCTGAGTGAGAGAAAAGACAGAGTGAAAACATGTAAAGAGACAACAGGAAAACACCAAAGTCAGTGAAAGAAGAGTTACATCGTAGATGAAAGAGAATGAGAAGATGCCTTAATTTTAGGCTGAAATTCTTTTGTAAGCCATGGTAATGGACTGTAATGTACTAGAATATCCCTTTAAATCGTGGAAAAATATGCACTGGGCAGATGAGAGTATTCAGAGTGCAGATATAAGCAAAAGTATTTGTAATAGACTAAGTAAATATTGAAATAGCTGTGATCTTATGAGAAGCTTGAACAGAGAAAGAATGAGATGAAGACCTGCCCCTAGAAAGATAAAAGATCTCTGTTCCTAGAGATGAAGAAAAACCTTTGCTTTTGGAACTGTTCATCTTTAAAATGATACCCCATGTATATACTGGGCCCATATGCAGCTCTGAAGGCTGTGTAATATGAGAGGGACTTCACAAATGCAGATTCCTGGGCACCTGCTTTTGTGAGAGTTAAAAGGCCACAAGACTACTGTTCTTTCTTGTAGGAAGTTTCCATGGCAGACCCAAAGAGACCTCTCTCTTAAAGAACTGATAAAAGACTATTTTATAAGTGGTAAACTGACCTAGAGTTGCAAGTTTTGTCTTTATACCTTGTCCGTGAGAAAGAAAAGAAGCTGTTGGGGGGAGAGAAGTGTTTTGAAGGTTTTATTCTGATTCTTATTAATTTTTTCTTTCTTTTAGTTTTGTTAATAAACCTGTCTTTATATCCTTTTAAGTTTTGAGCCTGCTTTGCTTCTCTCCTAATCCTGTCTCACAGCAGAAAAATGTTAAAAAATTCTAGAAGACACTCAAACCACTGCACATAATTTGGGAAACAGAAATAGGCAAACTTGAAACAGCTACACCTGCCTTTCTGAAAAATTATGAGCACTTTGGGGGACAATGGGGTGGGAATGTGTGCTGTTACTGTTGTTTATCCGTTTCTTTGAATAGGACCTGCAGCTTTTACCATTAAAAAAATCCAACTTTCATTAAAGTGCCATAATTTTTGTTCTCTTTTAAAGAGGTATTGGTAAATCAGCTGCTTTAGTGCCATATGGCAACATTGTATTAAACAATTCACAATTTTAGACCAGACAACCACTGAACATTAATCATCCACAGAGTGGTGAACTGAACAACCCTTTGAATCTCTAAAGAAGATCACCAGTCTATTAGAATTACATACTGTAATTACATTATATTTAACTGTAAAATTTATAAGCATAAATTAGATCAACCATCTAGTAGGCTTTATAAAAATGAAAAGTTATTAATCAGATTAAGAAGTAATAAAAAAGAAATTAACCATATTTGGAATTTACCTCCCTACTAAATAGAACAATTAGGATTTTAGACTTTTAAGAACAATGGGTTTAGCTGGTATCATCTCTTTGGATTTTTACAGTAAGTTGGATGAGGATGTCCTATTTCTATTCTTACAAATTCTGATATAATTCAGTGTGATATTAAATCCTGTATACTTTTGGTTAATTTGACTTGTTCCTGTTTTACACACATAAAAGTGTCAGATGCACCAAATACAGAAACCTTTTTACACAAAATCATAATAAGAATTCCAACATGTACCTTATATGATCGGGTAGATAAGTCCACACATAAAAGTTGTGGATTTTTTCCAATTTCTGACTCTTAAGAAGAAAAAAAAAATTTGGTCTAGTTAAAATCGAAACCTTCTGGTAGATTTTAGCTTTGCTTTTTGAAACATGAAGTCTCAACTTATATTGGAGTATACCAAATACTCCAAAAAAAAATAGCTCTAAAGTAAGTGCAAAGCAGGAGCTATCCCTCTTAAAAAAATTGACTAACTTTTTATGCATAAGTTATTTTCAATTTTTATGTTACTATTTTTTAAAATCATCTTGTGGCTAGGTACTTACTATGTCCAGGTCAATTACTGGGTTTATGTCTGGATTTGTGGAATTTCCAAGCCCCTAGTTACTGAACTGGGGAATTTTTATCTTTTATACAAGGATAACAGAACCCAATATTCTCATGACTATGAACTTACACTCTATGAGAAGAGCTCCTTTTTAAACCTCTGCCACCAAAAATGGAATGAACAGGAGAAATTTAAGGTCTCTGAATACAATGTCTATGACAGAGACAATTAATCTCAAGCTATGACAGCACACCTAAGAAAGGGCCTTCCCTGGTGCCCCATTCAATCTTAAGGAGTCTCTATCAACACTGATATCAACAAAAATTTGTGAGAATTAAACTTTTAATATTTGACAGCTGCACAAAACTAAACCTTCCAGAGAACTCACCCCTTAAAAACAAAATCAGTGAAACCAGAGTGTAATATTACTAATAGCTCTTTGTCATAACAACCATACTGGTGAATGTTGTTTCTGGCTTGTTTCCCCACTTAACAGGATAACCACGGAAGCAACATTCTTGACTTAATGTAACAAATGATTGGTGATAGGAGTATGCATGGGAATTTTTATTTGTTATAGAATTTATCTGAAAACAGTGCTGACAGGATAGTCCCTCAAATACTTAAAACAGCCCCTGGGTAAACAACTTTGCTGTCTAAAAGATCACACATGCATATATTTCATGGGTTGGAAGTTGTACGCTTAATCTTGAGAGCTCATGTTGTTTTCACCTAAATTTGTCATGTGAATTTGAAATGCAGCAATCTGTGTCACCTTGGGATGTTTGTATTGGGATGTTTTATTGAAACCCTAGTCTGACAGGGAAAGATGAAGTATTATCTTAGATTTGTAGATTTTCAAGCCAGGAAGAATTCTACAATCAGTTAAAATGTTTCCTGTATATAACATAGGACCTGCATAATATGACGAGGTATAATTTGGGCAGGCTGCCTAATCTGGCATTGGTTTAAACTTGGCAGTGATATGACCCTCATGCAGCCAGACATTTTGCTGGAAATGCTAAAAATATATATTGTTCAGAATTGAGACTGACAACATTCAATCACTTTTATGGCTGATAGTGGAATAAGGTTGCTGTCTTCTCAATGATAATGTAACACTTGAATGACCTAATAATTTTAGTATGTTGGAATAGGTCTGATATTTAGGTTACTCTGATAATTTTATATTAACCACTATTATTTTGATTTTTAGACATGCTTTATGATTTTTGTATTAATAGAGATTAGTTAAAATAAGTGAAGGGATAAATCTATGTTTTCTATAAATTTCTGTGCAGAATCAGGTTTGGAACCTGACAGATTCCAGAAGCAGAATACTGAGATAAGAGAGCACTCTGTGACTCAATTGGGTCATATACAATTGTCCTAATAGGTATTTCCAGTAGTATCTATGATGACATTTTAAAGACAAATGTTTTGTATTGATTACTTTTCCAAACAACAAACAGAAACTGTTTAATTGTTCTCAATTTCAAGTTTTCACAATGGGAAGCTCAACTGTTATATTTTTGTCACTCTTCATTGTGATTTTCTGTTTAAAACTGATTTTAATTCTCTCTTTTTCCCCTTTCTGTATAATGTCTCATATCCCCAGTTAGAAGTGATCATGATCTTCATTAAAGGCTACATTCTTATTTTCTATTAGCTCCTAAACAGCACACTTGTTCCCTCCCACAGAGTGTAATGGAGGAGGAGATTGGAAAAAAATTTAACTCATGGGTTGAAATCAATACAGGTAGAATAGACCCCCTGCAATCCAGGATGAAGTTTTTAGTGGTCTGCTGAGCTCAGTATTTGGGCCAGTTGTGTTTAATGTCTTTATCAGAAATCTGGATGAGGAGATTGAGGGCATTGGCAGGCAGTTCACAGATGACACCAATTTGGGCTGGAGTATAGATCTGCTGGAGAGTGGGAAGGCTCTGCAGAGGGATCTGGACTGGGTGGATCCATGGGCTGAGGTCAGTTGTTTGAGGTTCAACAAAGCCAAGTTCTGTGTCCTGCACTTGGTTCACAACCCCTGCAGTGCCACAGGCTGAGGCAGAGTGGCTGGAAAGCGGCTCAGTGGTAAAGGACCTGGGGGTGCTGGTGACAGCACCTGAACATGAGCCAAGTGTGTCCAGGTGGCCAAGAACACCAGTGGCACCTTGGCTGTATCAAAAACAGTGTGACCAGCAGGACCAGTGAAGTGACCCCTGGGCTGGTGAGGGGCTGGTGAAGGGTCTTACAAGGAGCAGCTGAGGGGGCTGGGGATGCTCAGCCTGAAGAAAAGGAGGCTCAAGGGAAGATGTTGAAAAACTCCTTGAAAGGAGGTTTTAGTAAGATGGGTGTTTGTCTCTCCTTCCAGGCAGCTAGTGACAGGACAAGAGGAAGTGCTTTTAAGATGGGGCAGAGGAGGTTTAAATTGGATTTCAGAAAAAAATTTGCTTACCTGCAAGGGGGTTGTCAAACACTATAACAGGCAGCCCTGGGAAGTTGTGTCAAAATCCCTGGAGATATTTAAAACATGTGCACTTAAGATCATGGTTTAGGGGTATATTTACTAGTGTTAGGTTAATGACTGGACTTGATGGTGTTAAAGATCTTTTCCTTTCCACTTAATGATTCTATAATTATATAACTTATTGCAAATGGATGACTAATTATTGTACTATGCAATGTAGTAAATTATTTTACAGGTAATTCAAACCTGTTTGTTTCTTTTTTGTTGCTCTTATTTTTTTTTTTTTTCTCCTCTGTAGCTGCTTTTACTTTTTTCTTACCTGATACCAATTGTGAATCTGGTGTGCTTTATTGCCATACTTTTTCAAACCTTTTCTGTCTTCTTAGTGATTCTGTGTTATATATTATGATGGGATTATTATGATAATGTTTTAGTACTTACACTTTATCTTTGTCCTTCTATTTGTTCCCTGTTTGCATATATTTTGACTTTCTGTGTATCTTCTCTGTATAGTCTTCAAATATTATTCCACAACATAGTTATTTTGCATTATTAAAGATAAGTTTTTAAAGTTATATTTGTATCATGACCATGATATATCAAACATACTAAGATAATATAATTATTGTAAGTATTAGATTTGTGTATATTTAAACATAATGATTAGAGCTAACGTCTCAGTAAAATCAGATATTTCCTTTTAGAGACTTCATGATAATCTTTTGTCTTAGCTTTTAATGTTCCATTCTAACTCATCTTCTTGTTTTATATTTGCTTTTGATAGGTCAATCCACATAGACCAAAAAAGCTCATTAACATACTTTATGGCTTTCCCACACAGTTTGAGATCCTGCTTTTTTATCTCTGTTAGCAAGCTTTTGGTAGTTTGCATATTACTTGCAGATTCTGAATCCACTTACCACACACTTTCTATTCACTGCTCATTATCCCAATAGGCCTATAAAGATAACAATAGCGAATGTGGCAAGAAAAATAAAAGCTCATTATCTTCACAGATTGCTAATACTCAGAAAACTGTAGTAAAGCTATGTTAGATCCTGCTTTTTCACTTTCTTCTTCCCTTAACAATTCAGTCATTGAAGAGAACACCCATGACTGCAGTGTAGACATCTATGTTTCAGCCAGCCAAGCCAGACTCATTTAATAATCAACGCAGAGAAATGGGCCTTTCCAGGTACTAATTTATCTTGACCTAATTTAGATATATGAGGGAGGAGGATACAAATTACGATCTAGCAGTGCCCGTTTCTCTCAGACTACAAGGGCAGTGTGCAGAGCTAATTGAGTGTATGGAAGTTTGCACTTAGAGATATATATATAGAGAGATATAACATTAAGGTGAGATGAATCTCACTTCCAGTAGTAAATGGCAAAATCCCAACTTAGAAATCTATGCATATCCAAGACATTTGAGAAAAATGTCTTGGTTATGCAGAACTTCATACTTTGACAAATTACATTTTTGAAGAATAAAAAAGTGTTTCTCTTGCTTTTTGTAATCTTCATGAGCTTTTGTTCTAGTTAGGTGCATGCTTTTATCTCACAAGTTTTGCCTGTAAAATGTAGTAATCAGGGAGAGGATGAATTGAAATGTAAGAAACAAATGTATGTGCTTTAACATTGTTTTTTCACATATATTGTACTAATGTATTTGCTATACATTTAAACTGCAATATGGGAGACAGCCTTATGCATCACATATTTGCATTTGCTTCTAGTAAACTAGAATATTGTGCTCATTTTCTACATGGAATAAATATTCATATGGTTCAGGATTTATTAATTTTAATGCCAGAAGCGATAATTCTGATCATTTAGTCTGACCTACTGCTTAATCCATGCAGAAAAATTCTCTGAGTTTCAATATTTTTGAAATAAACAGCACAAATTATGGTACCCAGATATAAGTTTGATGTGGAGTTGACTTGTAGATACATAATTTTTGTAGATCTTTATGCTAATGGAGGTATCCCAAAACAAAACGTAGCAACCCCATGCAGTTGGATCACTCATTTGTGTTAACTCCTTAAACAGCCTTTCCCTTACCCTAGGGAGAATAATCTCACACTGCTTACAGCTCGCTCTGCTACAAAAGCATTTTCCAATCATATGGGTGAGATTATGCTACAACTTTCCCCTAACCCTTCACCAGCTCCCCCTTCTCAGATACATTAAAAATGAGCTAGTGGTGTTTGCTTCCAAGACTCTTGTATTTTCAGTCTATCTATCACTTCTGTCAAACAATCCCTAGACTTCAAGTCCTGAGACTGGTTCTAGCCTGTTTGAAAGACCTCCAGAGTGCAAGAACTAAGAGCCTGCCTGAAAGTTTTCTTCATCTTTTAATATCTTCATATCAGAAAACTGATATTTATTTCCTGTAATTTGAGCAAACTGTTTGTCTTTTTTAACGTGGTTATGAAGTGGGAAGGAAAGATTGCTTTGGATTTCTGGATATTTAGGGACTATTACTGTGTAACTTTAACAGCTGCTGTTTTAAAGACAATATCTGGGCCATGTATTACACACCAAACTCCAGACTTTCTTCAAACACCTAAATGCTTTTCTTCTTATTGCCTTATAAGGCTGGAAGAACTCCACAAACGACTTGTCTCATTAAGGCCTTCTTTTAGCCAGGCTACCAAAATAGCTGCCAAACAAAAAAAGAAGAAAATTTGGCTGCTACAAACCTTTCAGCTGCTGTACATCAGAGTAAACATTTCCTTCCACTCATCTTGTTACCTACAAATATATTTATCTGTCCTTCATTTTTTCCCATGTAGAAAAGGAGTTGTCTGTGGCAAGGATCATCTCTTTAGTTTGGGTTTAGCAAACTTTACAAAGGAGATACTTAATTCTGACTAAAGGCCTGAAGAAGGATCATAGTGCAATTCTTGCAATTTTTACAACGTTCTTCTTTATGACTTGTGTTCCTCTATAAGGCAAATAATCCAAAATATAATTAGTAATATCTCTGTCTATGAGCAAGTTTGATGAAGTTGTTAAGATACTCATAATGGAATAGCATTAATGCCACAAGCAAATTCACTGGTAGATTTATAAATGGACATATATATATATATATGTATTTTTGAACAAGAGTCTGAATTTTTTTAGCGTGTCTTAAGTTTTGGTCCATTAACAGCTCTGCTAGTATAAATAAATGATAATGATAATCAATTGCTTTTTGCTGTCTGTCTTGAACTATTGCACAATAAAAATATAAAACAATAGTTTGCTGTGAATTTGCAATAATGTACTAATAAATGTATTAAAAAGGAGGATTTTTGATATTCTTTAAGTTGTAATAAAGATTATCCCTGTCACCTGAAAGCAACACATACTATAACCTGACTCATTTAGTTGTATGAATAGGAAAATAATCCTGACTACTGGTTTGTGATGCAAAAATAAATGAATTTATTCATTTCTGCTTCTAAAAAAATTTGAGAAGGAGGTGTCATCATTTTGTGAAATGTGAATGCTTCCTTGGAATAATAGACATGTCAAACTGCTGTTTCCAGTAAAAAAAGTCATAGATAAAAAGTCATCCTGCAGTATGTCACTGATAGTTTAGGCACACTGTGCTGGAGCCCAGATTCATTTATGTGTGAGTGTGTGTATGTATGTATGTATATATATGTTTATATGTATACATATGTGTGTATATATACATGTAAATATATGTATGTAATACATATATATTGAAAATATATTAAAAACTAAGGGCTTGATTCTGACTTTAACTATCTGCTTTCTGTGCTATCACCTTCACTTTTCACTGTCTGAAAGGAAAACTGATTGACCCTCATGGTATTGCTAAGAGTGTTTGAAGTAGTTTCATGAATGAATCCTGTGATGGGAAGACTTTGCTACAGTTTTTGCCTACACACACTGTTAAGTTTTGTTCCCTGCATGTTAGTTGTCTATCCCAGGGTTGTCTATCCAGGTTTTCCAGATTTTGATTTTCTCAACTGTATGTATTATTTAAAACTATTTGACAAATTCTGCAAAACATTTTGATTGGAAAAAAAAATTGCTGCAGGTGTTTTTTTAATAAACATCCTGTCTGTGAAGCATGATTGTAATTACATTGGTTTGAGATTTATTGACAAATCATATGATTTTTATTTTTATTTTCTGATGTCTTACTGTATGACACATAATTTAGTTTCTGATTAGGAACCTCTTGTATGCCAGGAAACAGTTTTAACCCAATATTCTTCCTTGCAAGTTCTTTCTATCAGTATTACTTCTGGTAGGTACCTTTACCAAATTTTTGTATATTTACCAACTTTGGAAAGCTCTGTTTTGCTCCACCAGCTTTATTCACCACTGTGTGAATGGCTATGGAATGAGAAGTTAACCAGGACAAGTGAGTGTATTCCAGCTCTTAACAGGTGAAACCTGTAATCCTGACAGTTTCTGGTCTCAATAGAAAACCTGGAGCTCAGTGCTCTGAGGTCATATAATAATTGAACTGGAAAGAGAGGAGGTGTGTGATGAGGTGGTCAGTATCCAAGTGATGCTGATTGTGGATTCTGTGGTGGGATGCTGAGGATGCATCACTTGAAAAATCTGTTATTCAAAACAAGCAACATGCAAACTCCCTAAGCATTTTTAAAAAAATACTTGTCTGTTGGATGCATATATTTATATACGCTTGCATAATCACACCCACATTTGAACTTGGAAGAATTGTTATAATAATAAAATTTTGGCCTAGTCATTCTGCTTCTTAAGTGTCCTTAGTAATTGAAATGAGTTTTAAGGTTCAAATCAGATTCATAATAGCTGTATTTTATCTTTACTGATCTGTAATAGAAAGGCAGAAGGGACAAATATCATAACATGTAAAAATGTTTCTGGACTCAAGAGTCGCCCTGTTGATCTAATTCATCTCATTGAGGTACTACTATAATGGCCTAGAAAGTGGTGGAAAGTTCAGAGATATTAATCTTCTTATCTGCGCACTGGAACTCACTCTGAAAAAAACAGATGAAGGAGGACTGCTGAACGCTGCTTCATTAGAAGAATTTTAAAATGCAATTTGTCTTCATGAAAACGAGGGATTACACATTTTCAGCTTTCTCCTGGGCCACTTAGAAATATTTTTTTAAACAATAAACTTTGATGCAGAATAGTCTTTATGGTAGGACAGTAATTATTATAGAAGAGAGGTATGTCTTGGTCAATCTGTTTGTGAACCACAGCAGTGGAAAATCTTAGACCTGCAGATTCAGATTTCCTAAATATTATTATGTGATATCAGAAATAAAATTCCTTTTAACTAACTTGGCTCTGTGTTCAGTAGATTACACAGAAGATTTTCACAGTGCTTAAGGCAAATGGCGCAGGTGATGAGCTAAAACTTGATTAATCCTTGAAATTTATTTTAATCCAGGAACTAAAGAGTTTTTTTCCTAATAGAATATTGGCTGTTAGAATAACTTTGTAATAGAATAATGGATACTATTGCTGTTACTCATACCTTAATTCCAGACTTCCTAAGAGCTTTATCATAGGACTGTGCAAAATGTGGAAGAAAAAATGAACTGAAAAAGTGCAGGTAGGACATCTGAAAATAGAGATCAAAACCTGTCTGGGCAAATGCATCTTGCTGGGATAATGAGATTTCAAAAAATTGCATTGACTGATTGCTCATTTCCTGCCCTAGCAGGTATAACCCTTGGACATACAGGGATTTGAAACCAAAGTCACTGAAGCCAATGGACAGATTCTCATTAATGAAAATATGTAATAGACTAGAACTTACATCAGAATTTAAGAGGATGAGTGGTGGACTTGGCAGTGCTGGATTAATTGTTGGATTCAGTGATCTTAGAGATATTTTCTAACCAAATGATATTATGATTCTAAGAGCATGCCCTTGTCTGCCATGAAAAAAGTTCCCTGTTTTCCACCTCACCTGCACTTGCTTGGATTGTCAGCCTTCTGCTCAGAGGTACCCTTTCCACATTAATCTGCCTGATTAGCACTTACAGTGCTCTCTAATAGAGATGCAGTGGAAGAAAGGCTAAGAGAGGGGACACTAATCCAACTCCTCTACTGGAGCGGGCTTTTATGTCCCTCTTCTGCTGTATATTCTTCCTTTTGTTGGGATTTCTCCATCTTTTGCATCCTCCTTTCAGTGTACCAGTTCACAAAAAACAAACAAACAAAAACTAAAACCCAAAACAAACAAACAACAAAACAAACCAACCACACTGGCTCTGCTTAGTATGTCCCCGACTCATTGTAACTTTCTAGGACATTCTGCTTAACAATTCCCTACACAGGTTGAAGCCTTCTCTTCTAAAGGCCAGAGTCCCAGTGCTGCTCCCCAGCCTCCCACCTCCCTCTTGATTTCAACTTAGTTTGAAGCTCTTGTCCATGACCACTGTCACCATGGTTGTCCTCATGCATGTGAGCAGTGGGTCAGGTTCAGCATTATCCCTGACTGGCCCCACAAGCATTCATGTAAGGAAACTGTCACTGGTGTGATCTAGGAGCCTCTTAAGCCACTTACCAAGTTCTAGGTTGTCTTCCCACAGATGTTCAGGTGGTTTAAATTCCCTTGTAATGTGAAGGCCTGAGAGTGTGAGACTGCTGGTAGGTGTTAAAGTCCCCTATGTCCTTCCTGTGAGGCCATTTATGATACATCACCACCCTAATATCCATTATATGACATTTCATTATTCTTCAGTTATAGAAATCTGCTCTCAAAGGGTCCAAAATTTCAAAAAGGTAAGCTGCATTCTTCAGATTATTTCAGTGGGTTTTGAGTCAGGCTGCTCCAGACATTGTTAACTCTACTGGGGAAACAAACCTGCCACACACTATATTTTTAATATGACTGCCTCACTTATCTTACCTTCACTAAATTCTTCCTCTCCATTTCATTCCTAGTACTGTTCCCCCAATTTTTAAGCCTAGGCACTATTGGAAAGAAGGCGGAAAAATACTGCAAAAATGAATTCAAACTTTTAAATATGGGAAATGGAGTGTAGTATTGAATAGACAAAAATTATTCCAGGCCTAGGCAGAAAGAATCTGAAAACAACACGTAAGCAGCCATGCATAAAATGTCTGAAAACACAGAGGAAACGGCCAACAAGATGAGTGGTAACAAGGTGAGTAACATATCAAAATGAAAAAAAAAAAAAATCCCTCTAGAGAAGACAAGATGGATGAAGGAAGAAAGTTACTGTATTTGTGAGAGTGTGTTAAATGTGCTCAGCTGTGTAAGACCTTCAGGGAAAAGATCACTGACACTATCAGAAAATTCACTGTTATTATGGATTAATGCTCCCATCAGACAAAGGACACAGTGAAATTACACATGCATCTTCTCCCTTTCTACACATTCCATAAAGTCTCCCCATGATAAAGTTCTGCGGAATCGCTCAGGTCTAGAATCATCCAGGGAGTTCAAGAATATGTAGCATGTGCAGGAACTGTCAGTCCACCTATGGAAGTGCTATAAAAACACACTGGAGATGGAGGGGGCCTTCTCTGTGTCTGCAAGGAGGAAGGCAGCAAACAGTTGAGGATATTAAGACTTAGTAAGAACAGGAAGCCAGGTGAAGCACATATCTCTTTTCCTCTTTGCCCTATATCCTGCATTTTTATCTAAAATCATCTAATGTGGATTGTCTAAAGTTTAAGATTTTTTTTTGTACAGTTATGCTCAACATTTCACTACATAATATGTCTTCACTAGTGCAGTCATTTTGCTGTGTGGATTTGAGCTTCAGAAACTGTAAGGATTATGGCTGGAGCCCAAAGGCTGTGTCAGCACTATGATTACATCACACTGTGCATATATAATTTGCTTTGATTAGGGGCTGTTTCAAAGCTCCCAAGGTTTGACTCTTTGTAATGCCACATCTCTGAAATGAGTCAACATTTGTGAGAATTGTGACTCCTTGGTAATTATAAAATTAAGTTCAGAGCCACATTCATTACAGACTTCTTTTTCTCATAATTTAAAATGACTGATTTTGAAGCAAAGCAAGGTAGGAAACAGCTCACCTTAATCTTAGCTACTTTGAAGATTTCTGTTTCTAAGCTCTTCAGGAAATATTCAGTGGAAATACTCCACTCTTAAAATAAGCTGTAATGGGGTTAATTTTCCCCATGGCAGCCCTAATAGTGCTGTGGTTTGTATTGGTAACTAGAAAAGAGTTATAACACACCAATGTTCTGGCTACTGCTGAGGAGTCCTGGCATAGCATCAAGGCTGTCCCCCCTCACCAGTGGGTTGGGGGTGGACAAGATTTTGGAAGGGGACACAGGCAGGACAGCTGATCCAAACTGACCAAAAGGATATTCTATACCACAGGATGTCTGCTCACAGTCAGGTCTAAGAGAAAAGGAGGAGGACATTTGCTGATATGATGTTTTTCTTCTGGAGCAACCACTACATGCACTGAAGCCCGGCTTCCTAAGAAGTGGTTGGACATTTCCTGCTGATGGGGATAGAGAATAAATCTTTTCTTTTCCTTTGTTTTCACTTTGTGCCTTTGTTTATGCTTTATTAAGCTGCCTTTATCTTGTCCTACAATTTTTTCCTTCTTATTTTCTCCCCCACCTTGTTATGATGAGGAAAGAGTGATAGAGCAGCTTGGTGGGCACCTGACATCCGACCAAAGCAAATCCACTTCACTAAGTTAGTGAGTTACCCTCTAGAAATGGTGATTCTTCTCTGTTTTAAATATGGATCTAGATCATTAAGTTGCAACATAAGGATCTCATATTAAAGACACTCATATTTCACATTGAAATATCTGCATTTGAGTGTCCACCACAATTCAGCACTGAAAAATACCAGAAATCTGAACTCTAGTAAATCATCTGAGCTCTAGTAAATCACAGAATTATAGAGTATCCTGAGTTTGGAAGGGCCAGCTCGTGGCCCTACACAAGTCACCCTCAAGAATCACATCACATCCTCACATGTGATTTCACACCATGAAATCAGTAAAGCCAGAAGAGAGATTGGTCTTAGACCAAGGAGATAAGTAAGAGGTAATTTGTTGGTTGAGATGCCCCAAGGTCACTGGGCTGGCAGCTCTGACACATGAGTTACAAAACTGCCCCAACATTCTGTTTTGACAGCTAGAGGACATATAACATATTCCATGATGGTGTATAAAAATGGACACTTAGATTCAACAAGCTGAATCCTGCCCCTAGCATCCCCCTAGAAGTCTATATACAGACATTTTAAAGTAAGCATTTTAATCTCAGAGTAAATCCTCCCTCCCTTAAACTAAGGAGATAAATCTTGCTTTAAACCATCAAAATTAAATTTAAGAACACAACCTTGATTCTAAACTCTGGTGTATATTTTGCTTACATAGCAGCATATTCCCCATAATTTTAGCTTATGATATAAACTGAAAGCCAAAATACCACCTATGTACTTCAAATTAAATTTATATGTAAATTGGGTAGCTAAATCTAAAGGGATGATGTCAAAAATCTCCTCAAACTGCTTAGATTTCTGAAATCTGAGTCCACATACACTCCTCAAATATACTGCTAATGAGCATCACACTCTGAAACATAACTGTCCTGATATCACAAGACAGAGGAGCAGATCAAGCTCCATTTGAAATTAAAATGACAGTGGTGTGCTCCCAATCTTCAGCATGGCAACCTACCTCTACAAAGCACATTGTCATCAGAACATTCTCTTAAGGAAACATTGCCAGAAGGACAGTGAACAAGCTGGAAATCCATCTGCCAAAAAAGGCTTAGGGATTTTGTCAGTGGGTTTTTCTTACTCTGCTGCAGATTGGCTGCAGGCACTCCATGATCTACATATTGTTTGCCTTCTGCCCATATGTCTGCCCTGTGGACAGCCTGAAGATTGACTGCAGAGAACTTTTCCAAATAGTTCTGTTGGCGTGCTAGGGAGCAGTGGGCTCTACAGCATGTGTGGCCCTGTGCTCTGGATGTGGCTTCAGGCTTGCTTCAGGCTTGCTCCACAGAGACATGAATCTACTCGTGAAAGGTAGCAAATTGGTAAGGATATTGGTAAGTGGCAGAGCAGGCAAATTGGTTATCCAGTGTCATTTAGGATGCCCTGGAAGATCCCACGCACCCACACGTGTCTGGAATTTACAGTACAAGATTGTATCCTTCTTGACCAACCTCTGGGGAACAACTGGAAAACTTCATCACTCTTGAATAAGAACATTAGACACCTCTCCTCAGGCAACTATATCTCAAATGACCACAGTTCTTAGAAGAGGTGGCATGTATAAAATTAACACACATATTTGAAGCCATTACATGAAGATGTCAACAACATGCTGTGACCCAAATCCTCTCTCCTGCCTCATACTTAAAGGTGGATCTTAGTTTATTTGCTGCTGTCACCCCTGAGAGAAGATAACAAGTTGTACTAAGTTTTTTGGGAAGAGAGTGATAAAATAAAACAGAAACTTTAAAGCTTGTGTCACCACTGGCCTTAAATATGCCACAAAACTCTTACACTTGGGTACTGATAAAGCAAAATGAGAAAGGTGGGCAGATCGCAGCATATTTGAAATGTGTAGATATAACTACAATTTAATATAGAAAATATAAGAACATTGGAATAATTTAATTGAAAAGTAATGTAGCTATCATAAACTAAGAAATAGCACAGCTGGAGGATTTTAAAAGTGATTTGGAAGCAAAATCCTCTCATTGAATTAGAGAATAAAAAATTCAGTTAGGGACCTTGTAGAATAGCAAAGCTGGTAGAGCTCCTATAGCTAAGGGCCTGTCAGCATTTCTATTACAAACCAGTACTTTCTGGGGATTATACTTCATCCAGAAGAGTTTGATGTGGAATGAACTTGGGATAAAACGTCTCAGCATTTGAGTAATGTAATGGTAACTCTATTATAAAAAAAATCTGTATTCACTTTGTAACTGTTGAATCTACCACATTGCTACACTACACATTTTGATTTAAAGATACCTGAGCCAGTGCTGACCTAAGGAAATATGTCCACATAATAGAATTCAAGCAAAGATTTTAAGACAAAATAGCTCTACTGGTATGATGTTATGCACAAGTTACTCAGCCAAAATTCTCACCCTGGTTCATTTTCTCAGGTGAGGTTTTTGAGGTTTTTTTTCACCAGGGATATTTCCATTCTGTTCAATTTGCTCCTAACTCCCCTCTGCAGCTCATCTGTGTTGCTCCTCTATGAGATCAGATAAGTGGGATAAAAAGAAGGTTACCAGTAAAATAGTTAAAGGTTAACAGTCAAAAAGCAAGTCCTGTCTGTTATAGATCTGTCTAGGGAATTAAAATGGGAAAATTAAGAGAAAACTACCAGTGGGTAATTCCAATCCCATATTAATATTCTTTAGTCTTAGAAGGAATTAAGAGGTGTAAAACCTAGTGTGCTCTCCTCTTTAGATTTTTAAAATCATAGAATCATGGAATGGTTTTGATTGGCAGGGGATCTTGAGGACCATGTCACTGTTTCCAGTAATTTTTTTAATCTCATCCATTGACCTTTGCCTTTTGTGCCTTCAATTCTCTTCTCCGGCCTGCTGCAGGGTGAGGGGAAGAAGGAAGGGTGAAGTGTGTGGTTTTAGCAGAAGTTTTAGTGTGGTTTTAGTAGGAGCACTACACTGGAGAATATCATTCCTAAACCACAACAGGTCTGAATTTATATTCTAATTGTCAGTGGTTCATCATTTCATATGACCAGACAAATACCTTGGTTGGCTTGGGACAGTCTTGCTGGATTTGGGACAGCTCTGTCATGGAGCTTCAGCATGGGGAAGGCAGGGTTTCAGAAATCATGATTAGTGACAAGATTAAACAAGGCTTTTAGAAGTATTTGAGTACTGGAGTATTTTTCTTGAAAGATAGAGATAGGATGTGGGAGCAGAGGAGGAGCTAAAAATTCTAAGAGTTTAAGGTCTATTCTTTCACCTCTTTCATGGTCCCTTTGTATTATAAAGGTTAAAACTTTAAAATTCCGGAAGCTATTTAGAAATTTACTGAGGATGAAAGGTGAAAGAAGGAAAAGATGGATGGACTAAAAAGAGAAGGAAGACTTAGGAGAAAGCAAATAATTTCTACTGATGAGGAAAGTAGTTGCATGGAAAGATGAATGTGATAACTTTAGTACATTCCCATTAGGGGAGCAAAGTAATTTGCTGTGGATTCATGACACAATGGTCAGAGAGGGGAAAGTTCTTTTTTTGTTTATTTTTTTCTTACTAGTATTCTACAGACTAACTCAGAAGTAAACTGCTTTAACTATGAATTCAGTTTATTTACCAGAGATGGAATACCAAATATGATCTTATAGTAACTCATTGATTCTCTTTTGCTTTGTCCATATGAATTTTTCATATCTTTTCTTTTCCAGCAGGTATTTTTACCTCCTGAACATATATGAAATATTCCAGGCTAATTGTTACCAGTTTTTCTAGGTAGGAAAAGAATTTCCAATCAAGGTTGTCAGAATTGTTAGAAAAAGCAACATTTTAAAATAATAAGCATAATCTGACTTCTGACAAAATATCCAGAAATTAAAATTCTCTGGGGACCTTAAAATCTCTCTGAGATTGACAAAACAGCTTCATGAACTGTTGAATCCAATTGTTGGAGCAGTGTTCTCCCAGGCCCTCCTCCCTCTGGGGTGTCTTCTATTAATGGCCCATCAAATGCCTGCTGCATGACTCATAGGCAACTCCCTCTGGGAGTTATCTCTCTTTAATGAGCCATCAAGGACCCCCTGTATGACTCATCATCCCATTGTGAGATGCTCCACCCAGGGGGAGGAGCCAAGCATTCTCACCTGGATATAATCTGGGATTTGGGACAGTACAAGAAGCCCTTACCCACTGGATTCCCAGAGGACCAGAGCTACCAGAACTTTCTGCGGGATCACTGCTTCAGGAAGACCCCCTCATCTGGACTGCTTCCATCACCCTGCTCAGGTTGTATTCTGACTCTGTCAGTGATCTTTTGTATTATTGCATTTGTTTTATTTGATTTTACTTTTTTTCTTTTCTTCTTGTTAAATTGTATTTCTGACTTGGACCCTCTCACTCTTTTTACTTTCAAACCACTACAAGCAGTCTCATCTCTGACCTTCATTTTTACCATCCTCACATCTCTGAATCCCAACACTTTCTTCACCCATAAATAATCTTAACAAGTTCTTGTCTTGTTAAATGTGTAACATGTATAGTCTTCCCTGGAAGCAAATGTACCTTTTTGCCAGACTGATAAAAAAACACTGCAAGTAAGGTGGTTTTATTATTTTGAGGGGAGGGGTGGTGCAGGGCTGGCTATCTTGGTGGTGAGGTTTTCTTTGGAATTTTTGTTTTGGTCCAGGTTTTTTGTGGGTTTTTGTGTTTTTTTTTTTTTTTTTATTAACGTGTTTTTCTCTCTTTAAGGAGGCCTCGCAAAAGCTTTTCTCTGGCAGAGTGCTCATTAAAGGCCTACATGTGGTCTCAGAGAATGGTATGAGTAAAAAAAATGAAAAAGAAAATCTATGTTTTGTTCCCACAGTAAGGAAGAAGTAACCTTTTCTTGCTAACCTTTCTCTATTTTGAAGGTTAGCGACTTGCTGAAGTAGCTTGCGAGGGAGTGAAGTTAGATTCTTCAATGACCCCTTGGTAGGAACATGCACTATGAATATAGAATAATTACTTAGGTTTAAAGGTAGTTTTCAGAGCAGCTAAGATTCCAAGTCATGAATTTGTGTTGGAATCTGGCACTTTCTAGCCTTCTCATTTAATTTTTAATATGTAAAATAAGAATAAAATTTATTATCGGATTCAGCAAAACAATTATATTCCTCTGTGTACTGGCAGTTCAGCTAAGATGGGACACATGCTCTCTCTGGCCCCACTATGAGATAAGAAATGACACTATAAAATGGCTCTCCTTCAACTGTTGTATTTATACCACAAAAGTGGAGCAATTTCCACAGAAAAAAGGAAGTGTACCATTTACATACATGCATTCTCATTGCTGTGCCGTCTGCCCAGCCAGAAAAAATGTAGAATGAGAATACTCAAACACCTTTATGAAGAAAAGGACTTAAAGACTTTATTTAGCATATTCTGAATTACCATTGTAAATCTGGAAGTATTTTGCAAATAGATGATTGGAAACTCCTCATGTTTGATTCACTTCAGTTAGCCCTGGGAAGTCACTTGCTTAGGAGTCTCCCTTCAGAAACACAGAATTCCTTCTATTTACTCTGGAGAGTGGAAACACTTAATGTGCTGCCCAGAGTGTGCCTCTGAGATAAGGTGCCCTGGCTCAGTACACAATGAACACATAGACCAAGTTACAGTGCCTAGAAGACCAAACACAAATTCAGATTAGAAATAAAGCCTATGTATCTAACAAACAGAACAATTGAACATGAGAAGAACTTACCAAGGACTACTGTAGATTTTTCATCACTAGAAATTTTAAAATCAATAATGACTGTGTTCCTAAGACATATGCTCTACTTCAAAACAACACTAATTCACAGTCTTTATAATGTCCTGCATCATGCAGAAGCATACACTGTTAAACCTCTTTTGGTTTTATACTCTGAATCTTTGAAGGCAGATGTTTCCATTAACTGGAAAAGTAGAAAAGAAGCTTTTGACAATAAAAGCAGTGGTACATGAAAGCAGAGGTTTAGATAAACATAAATGGGACAGCTCATCTGCTGTTTCTTCTGTACTAAACATAGCAGAGAAGATGTTCATGTCCACTCTGTGGACCATCTGTCCTTTAGTCATGATGTTGTATTCCTGATAAAGTGAAGAACATTCATCACCCCTGCCTGGGGGCAGAAGACAGCTTGTAACTTGTCTCCAAAACCTAGAAACAAGTCCTTTTCCTTCCATCTCTCCCCTAAATAAATTCCTTTGAAACATATCATGAATGACAGAAAAGAAAATTATTAAAATGTGGAAGTCAAAAGTGACAAAAATTCAAAAATATACTGATTCATAGCAAAAATATACTGTAAACTTGCCTTGGAAGAGAGAAAGTAAAAGAGGGAAAGAAGAGGGACAAAAGGAAGGAAAACAACCTTGAATTCACAGTAAACTAAGATGAGGTTTTGCTAATTTGCAGAGGCCCTCAAAAAGCTGCCCATTGATGAAATAAATAAGTAATTTACATACAACTATCAACAACTCTATGAGCACAGTGATGGGATCACCAGACTTTTAGCCTCCAAATTATTGAAGTGACAAAAATCCAGAAAACTATTTAGATTAAAACACCCCTTGACACAACAGATACTTGATCTTGCAGTTTTGAAGAGGTGTTTGTTTTCTTTTATCAATGTCTATATGATGATATATCAGATTACAATTACCTGGAGAGATATTAAGAATTTTATAGATGATACAGCCAATATATTTTTATTCATTGCATAGCAGAAACAAATGTGTAAAGGATCTATTTCCAGGAAAAAAAGCAGAAGATATGATTATAACTCCTAAAAAGTAATAAAGTGCCAAGCCTGGTTCAGCATCGCATGTACATGAGGGCATTAGTGAAGAATTATTAGTCCCTGTGGAAAGTGGGTTTGGGTATATATTAAGCTCAAGATTCTGTCTAAAGAAAAGTTCTTTTGCTGCATTTTAAAATCTATCTGTGTATTGTATTCCTAAACAGGTCTGTGAAGAAATTTTCCTGCAAAAATTTTTTCGATTGAAAATTAGGCTTATGAAGAAACAAAATACTACAAAATTTGAACTGTGTTCAATTTAAATACTAGTGAATTCAGAAAATGCAATTGTATATTACATGAAAGAGGCCAATGACAAGATCGCAGCCAATTGTAGATAATGTCTATATTGATAATCTGTGCCTCCACTAAAGGGGATTATTCATTTTATGCTCAGCAAATTACTCCTTTAGACTTGTACTATTTCAGGCAAAATTAAAAATAATTTTATATTAAAACAAAGTACTTCCATTTCTTGACAAAATTATTAAAAATCATCTCCAAATAGTCTTTTTTCTCCCCCTGCCCACTACCCTTCAAAAGTGGTGCTGTTCATACTTAATTTGAGATGAAATTGCTTTCTTGCGTGCTTTCCCTTGCATATCTCTAAAATAAAAGAAAATACCTAGTTCCAATGTATGGTTTAAATATTGCTGCAGTCCAGATTTTGAAAACTTCTTTCCTCTATTCCCATTTTATCTTGCTGGGTGTGTACACAAAGCAGAAGCTGTACTAGTGCTTGATTTAGGTTAAGAAAAAAAAAATCCAGGTTAGCTGAAATAGGGGAAAAAAATATTACTTGTTGGATTGTCTGAATAGCACAATAGGTGTACTCTTCCCCTCTGTGTCTGTGTGTGTGGCTCTTCAGCTCCTCAAAGAACACATTTCTTCTTCTCAGAGCAAACAACTATTTTCTTCTCTGCAAGAGGAAAAGGTGGGGCAGAGGGAAGGTAACACTTCAGGGAAGAAAAGTCTCTTCTTGCACTTGGAATAGTTTTGCAAAACCAGATGAGAGTAGTTCATAATGCTTCAGTGTTAAATGAGTCAGAGAACTGCTGAGATGTCTGGATGTTCATAAATCTATGGGCCCAGATGGGATTCATCCCAGGGTGATGAGGGAGCTTGCAGATGAGCTTGTGAAGCTGCTGCCCATCATTCACCAACAGTCCTGGCTCACTGGTGAGGTTCCAGATGACTGGAAGCTGGCCAATATGATATCCATTCACAAAAATGGTAGGAAGGAGGATCCTGGTAATTATAGGCCAGTTAGCTTGACCTCAGTACCCAGAAGGTAATGGAGCAGTTTATATTGAGTGTCATCACACAGCACTTACAGGGTGGCCAGGGTATCAGACCCAGCCAGCATGGGTTTAGGAGGGGTAGGTCATGTTTGAGCAACCTGGTCTCCTTTTATGACCAGGTGACTCACCTGGTGGATGCAGGAAGGGCTGTGGATGTTGTCTATTTGGACTTCAGCAAGGCCTTTGACACTGTCTCCCACAGCACACTCCTGGAAAAGCTGGCAGCCCAGGGCTTGGACAGGAGCACTCTTTGCTGGGTTAGGAACTGGCTGCATGGCTGGGCCCAGAGAGTGGTGGAGAATGGTGCTGCATCCAGCTGGGGACAGTCACCAGTGATGTCCCTCAGGGGTCTGTGCTGGGCCAGCTCTGTCCAATATTTTTACTGATGACATGGGTCTTTCATTAGTAAATTTGCAGATGACACTAAGCTGGGAGTGTGTGTAGATCTGTTGGAAGGGAGGAGGACTCTGCAAAGAGATCTGGAACGGGTTGGATGGATGGGCAGAGTCCAGTAAGATGAAGTTTAATAAGTCCAAGCTGAGTCCTGCATTTTGGCCACAAAACCCCACTGGCAACATTATAGGCTGGGGATGCTGTGGCTGGACAGTGCCCAGGCAGAAAGGGACCTGGGGGTACTGGTGACAGCAGCTGAACATGAGCCAGCAGTGTGCCCTGGTGACTAAGAGGGCCAATGGCATCCTGGCCTGGATCAGGAATAGTGTGCCCAGCAGAAGCAGGGAGGTCATTCTTCCCCTATACTTGGCACTGGTGAAGCCACACCTGGAGTGCTGTGTCCAGTTCTGGCCCCTCAGTTTAGGAAGGACATTGAGTGCTGTGTCCAGTTCTGGCCCCTCAGTTTAGGAAGGACATTGACACACTTGAGTGCGTCCAGAGGAGGCAATGAGGCTGGTGAGGCGCTTGGAGCACAAACCCTGTGAAGAAGGACTGAGGGAGCTGGGGGTGTTTAGCCTGGAGAAAAGGAGACTCAGAGGTGACCTTATCACTCTCTACAACTTCCTGAAGGGTGGTTGTAGTCAGGTGGGGTTTGGTCTCTTTCTCCAGGCAGCAACTGACAAAACGAGAGGACACAGTCTCAGGCTGCGTCAAGGGAAATACAGATTGGATATCAGCAAAAAGTTTTTTTTATGGAAAGTGTGATAAAGTACTGGAATTTTCTGCCTGGGGAGGTGGTAGAGTCACCATCCCTGGATCTGTTTAAGGAAAGACTGGATGTGGCACTCGGTGCCATGGTTTAGTTGAGGTGACTGCGGTGGATTGGACTCGATGTTGTAGGTCTCTTCCAACCTAGTGATTCTGTGATTCTGTGAGTTCATTTCTAAATGCAGCTATTGGAGATGGAGGAGAGCAGCCTGTTGTTATTACATAAAAGCAGACAGGACCCACTTTCTGTGGGGCATACCAAGCATTATCTTTATTAAATATTGATTTTAAAGTCTTTAAGTCACTAAGAACTTGGAGACACTGAATAAATTACTTGCCAATCTGGAACAAACTGGTTCTGTTGTAAACAGAATCAACTGAAATAATGTCAGGAGGTTTCTTTATGTTATGGATAAACAAAAAACAAAACTACTTTTAGGCTTAAACACTAAATTAGGTTTTGTAACTGGTGAACAGACAACATTTTGATAAATTCTCACCTCACATGGATAATCATCTGAATTTAACTCATAAATTTATGTCAGTCTGGCTTTACCTCTCTGTGTAAGGTAGATTAATTTGATTAAAGATGAATTCTATTACTGAAAAGTAAACACACCTGCCACTATCTTCAATGCAACACTAAACTAAAGTAAGTTCTAACTTCTTTTTTTGCTTATGGTATGTTCTGGAGTAAGCTTTGGGTTATGCTGTCCACAATTTGTCTGCTGAGGCTTGCAAACTGGGACACAGGCTCAGCACTGACAGGTATCATTTTTGAGGTCAATCAAATCTTTTTCTAGTACTTCAATAAAAAAATAAAAAATTGTAATGATCCAGAATTTCAGACACAACCCTCTCAAAAATTACTTATTTCTGGGCTTCACCTGGTTAAATTGTTAGCTGGTTCACCCTTTTGTTAACTGCTCTAATCAGCACTTGCCATCAGATGCATTTTCACAATTGCTTAATAACCTTCTTATTTCATGCTTCATCTTTATAAGACCATAATATGCAAGTGCAGTTTCCAATCTTAATTGCGCACAAAAAAACTAATTTCAAGCAAAGATAAGTTACAGTTGGGATTCTGAATGTTTATTTAGGCTCCTTTACAGTAGAAAAAATCCTCAATATATAGGTCCAACTTATGTAGGAAGCTCAAGTTCCTCAAGGTTGTTGAATTTAAGAATATATAAGACCTCTACACAAGGTCAACAAAAACATCCAAAACCTAAACCAAACCAAACCAAGATAAACCAAACCAAAGAGTAGATAATTTAAGAGCTAAATGGATTTAGCTCATGAGTTAGTGTGAGAAAACACTGAATTTCTTTAAGAGGAAATTTTCATCTTAACCTACCAAACTGAAAATAAAGACTTTAATCTACTGATTTTATTGCAGATACTGTAAATTTCTGAAAATTAATGATTGTCATTTTCTTTTTCTTTTTTTTTTTTTAATTTAAACAATAGTGCTAATTAATTATTTGATACAATCAGGAAAGGATATGTAAATGCACATTTGGTGATATTCTAAAGAATGTACTCTAGTTCAGTGAAAAATCATAAGCCAAATACATGGATTACTTGTGAAATCTATATATTTTCTAGAAGGTGAGATTTACCTCTATTGAGATATCTATGAAGCCATTGATTTCAAAGTTAAATACGTACTCACTGCTTAGCTCTAGTGAATTCAAAGGCTTTTGGATCATCCCACATAAAAACTATATATTATTGTTATTTCTTCCCATTACCTGAGATCTCAATGGGAACATAACTACTAATGTATCTCTAACTTAGACTTGTAAGTGAATTCACAATTTTATCGGCTTCTTCAGTACTGCAAGTGCTCCCATCAAGGTTGCTTTCTGTCGTGCCTGTATTCAGTGTGACTGTATTCAGTGTGCACAGTACTGCTGTGATAATGTGTCCTGAGATTCTGGTGCGCTGCAAATAATTGGTTTTATGCTTATATTTTTCATGCCCTACAGTTTCTTTAGTTCCTGCCAGATCCTATTTGCCATTTTTAAATTTAATTCTTAATTAAACAAATGATAAAACAGCAAAGTCTTTTCTCTTCCTTTATAAAAGCCCCATATTAGTTGTTCTTCAATCTGCTTCATGAAAATTAGTGATTTCCAGTAGTCTAGTAGCATTTTTGTATCTTTCTTATCTACCATTTTTTTGCATTTCTGGCAGCATGGTGTTTCTTCTATTTTGAGTCCATAATTCCTACAAAGCTCCTAGCACTTAAGACTGTCAGTTCTGTATTTTATATTCATCTCTAGTGAATCTGGTTCATCCTCTTACATATGATTAGTAGTTTCTAGGTTCTGGCCACATAAGATCCATTATAGATTTACATTTTTTTCTGTGATGTCTCTTTCCCTTATCTTTTGTGAGTGAGCTTATGAACATCCATAATTAAACTTTCTGGGTAAAAACTAGTTTCAAAATGAGATACATGTGTTTATGCATTTCTGTGTATATACTTATAGGATTCTTTGGAGCTTAATTCAAGTGCCTACAAAGAACCATCTATGATCTGCAGGTGTGCCTTATGTTGGGCTGCACAAGGCAGTTAACTATGCTGCAGGACTATGGGATCCTCCTGGCCTTCCTGGAGTAGCAGCTGAAGGTCACACATGTTCCTCAGAGCACCACAAATGATTTTGGGTGTCCACATTCAGGCACTGGTGTCCAGGTGCAGCCAGGGCCTGTCACAGAACATTTGAAATGGGAAAAGACTCATACTTGGAGGTACATCCCTTCTCACTGGACACAGCAGAACTTGAGCTTATCTTGAAGCAGACATCCCAGGTTTTGTCTGCTGTCTGAATTATTTACTTTCCATTGGGTATAAAGGGATGTTCGACATCCTATGCACTGGTTCACACCAAAATCTGTTCTTAATTTCTTTTCTCAGGTTAGCATCCCATTTAAAACTTGACAGTTTCTTTTTTAAATCTGTACATATCTCTTCTATCTCTGTTAATCTTTCCGTTTATTTCTAACTACAGAACTCATGATGGTGTCTTTATAGTGACTTACTCTCAGTGGTATTTCCTTCCTCTTTTAATGTTAGAACTTTATTCAGGATATATTAGATCCATCTTCTGCTGTTTTTAGAGTAGTGTGTTACAAGAAAAAGCTGCTCCAAGACAGTCTAGTTCACTTTCAGCCTGTTGTGCTGTTTCTACAATCACTGAGCTTGTTCACCTTGTTTATGGTCAGTACCTTGCAAAAAATTATAAATTTAGGCTGTCTCCTCTGCCCAAATCTGTTATATCAATAGTTATGCAATGCACTACTGCCACAAAAATTCTATGTATTTGTGATAGAATACTTTTTCACTGCCTTGACCATATGTTTCATGATTAATTCCCCATTTCCCAAGAATTGGCTGTTTGTCTGAACTACAATAGCCTTCACATATATTCATTACTTCATCAGAAGTTAAGTATTATTAAAAGTTTATAGTATCACCTTGTAATGTTTCTACAGTTTTCCTAGTCAACTATTTCACATAGAGTAACTCCTTTCCCATGTAAATTTGCTATGCAAAAATATTTCTGTATATACTACTTCTGTATCTTGTAGAGAAGTCAATAGTGGAAGTTTGTCAAACTCTGTACCTAAGTGGGGATTCCACATCTTTCCCTGTGATTCCTGTTTAAATGTGGATTTTCATTATATTTTTTTATTTTTCTACTTTAAATCTATGGTCTATTTTCTAATTTTGAAGTAATTTTATGCTGATGTTTTTTGAATCCACAGCTAAATGAATAATATGTCCCATTCCTGCATTTTCTGCTGTTATTATTCTCCTTGGCCCTCAAAAAAAGTGATGTGTGCTGTTCAGGCTTTGGGGATCTGTGATTTACTAATACCAGCAACACCTCTACTACTCTGAATCCCCTTCTTGTGGCTACTGGTATTACTACAACTACTACCATTGATACTTTGTGAAGAGGGAAAACACTTTTTATCTGTTTGAACGGGGGCCATGCAGCTAAAAAACAGAGCTGGTGTATCTTGCTCACAAAGCTTCAGAGGTCTAGAGATGGAAGACTGAGGGTGACATGTTTGAATACATCATCTGAGAAAACTAGTCCTCTTAGTGAAGTAAGCTGTATTGAATAAACAGTGGAAGGAATATAATGACTTGTTTGTTTTCATGAGACCCAAATTTTTGTTTCTGTTACCCATGACAGAGCTTTATCTAACTCACCTGAGAGGACAGGTGTCTCTTCTGTGTCTTCTTTAATAAGTATGACTGTGAGAAGGAGCTTATTTTCACTGTATTTTTATCAAGGGAGGAAGAAATTTCTAGCTGCTACACTTTATCTGAAAAGTGTATTTAAAAAGCAAAAAAACAACAAACTCATTAAAATTGTTGTTTTCTTAAGTGAAGAGGTAAGGCACTGGAACATGGCAATTATATTAAATGAGGTTGCGTTTTAAACTGTTTTGTGCTCTCACAGGAGAGACAGGGTTTTAAACCAAGTTCTGTAAATGGGCATTTTGAAACAGAAGACTTTTAAAAACTGTCATGCTTAATGATACCTACAAGAGAATGCCAAGAAGATAAAAGATCAACTCTGTTATTCCCACTTAGGCTCTCAGGAAGAGTTCTGCAAAGCGTCCTTCAATCTTTTAGAAATCTCTGAAAACTAGCACTAGCTGAAAAGTTTTCCACATTTAATAACATGAAATAGGTTTCAGTTAAACCAAAGTGTTCCTGAAAAAATGTCTACATTCATGAAGAACACGTGCTTGGGTTTTCATGAAAATACATAAAACTGTAAATGGAATCCATTCTTAGTGAAAAAATAATGCATAATATTTATTAGAAAAGAATCCACAGAACTGATCCACAGAATGTCTCCCCCTATGCTGTGCACACAAAGAAATTTTTCTGATCAATATGTTCTAGAAATTTTTAGAAATTCTATACATAGTTGGAACTGGATATTGCTAGTTTAGCAGTGAACTGTTTCAGAATAGTGCCAGAAGATAATTAGAACAATGGTTGAGATAATTCTATCCCAGATATTGATGGGTCCTAACAAAATCTCATGAAATTCCATAGAACTATTTCTTCTGAATTCTGATAATATTTGAGGAAATGCATTTTATCTTTAAAAAAGTCTATTAGCCAAAGGTTTTAACACAACTGGAGAAACAGAATATTAGCTACAAGACAATTCTTATCAACACAACTTATTACTGCAATTAGATAAATAACATTATTTAGAAGAATAATTTTATTTATTCTTAATTTTAAGACAATGGCCATGAAACTTTGTTGTTTTTGCCAGGAGTAGGAACAGAAAACCATCCAGATATGCAGACTTTACAATAGAAAGATTACATTTAGTGATTGTGTTGCTAAATAAAAATTTTCCACTCACTTCTAGCCAGAGTATAAGAGAAAAGTTGAGATTAGTGGAGGCATATTATTTTGATTTATTGGCTCACTGAGTTTATTCATTATTTGTGAATGATTATTTTTTGCTACTACATAGTTCTAATTAATTGTTAGGGTACTAAGAAGGTTTTTGCATGAACATTTTTATCATCCTGTGTCACAAGAAATGAATTAGAAAATAAAATATTAATAAATAAATTTATTTCAGGGCTAACCTTGATGAAGGCAGCAGCCTTGTTGTTTTCTTGTCCTGTTTTTAGTATGACAACATATCTATTGTCAGAAAAAGCTTTACTTTTGTCATTTTGTGGTATATCCTAACTGATAAGGATTTTATGATGTCATCAGGGATCTTCCTGAGCCTTTAGTTCACCATGAGTGTGGTGTGGCCCAAACAGAGACATGTCCAACAACATGTTACATGACAAATTTTATTAAGGCATTAAGAAAGATCAGCAACAGTGTGCCCATACTGCAGCTCATCTAAATCTCTGATAACAAACACAGGATCAAGAGCAAAGCTTTTGGAAGGCTGCTGCAGACACTTGGTACCCTGGTCATCTGGCTGTCAATCAAGCAAATGCCTTTTAAATGCAAGTAAGAGTCACACCCCCCCTTGGCTCCATCTACACCACTGTGATTTGAGAGGATGCTGTCAGCAGTGTGTTCACTCTGACAGTGCTGGTCAAGGGTCAGGCTGTCCAGCAGCAGGGTACCAGGTGGTCAGACACTGGAGCAGGTTGCCCAGAGATCATGTGGAGTCTCCATCCTTGGAGATATTTAATATCTGTCTGCTGGACAACCTGGTCTAGATGACCCTGCTCTGATCACAGGGGTTTTGACTGAGTGGTCTCCAGAGGTCACTGTCAGCCGTGACTGATTCTGCATTATTTTAAGTATCTCAAAATAAATTAGAAGACATGAGTCATGATTGAGTATGAAAGTAGGAAAAAACAAAAACATGGAGAGAAACATAGCAAAAGATGACCAATGATTCATATTCTCAGGGTTATTTAGGGTATCTAAAACCTTATCTCCAGAGATTTTCAACTTCTGTGATTGAAGCTAGTGTTAATTAGATGCTTTAACACTATTAAGGCTCTGACCAAAGTAATCACTGCAAGGTTAGCTGATGTAACTTTCTTTAGTTTTACAGCATTTTCTCCATTCCTATTAAGACACCTGTCTCTTTGTTGTAAAAGCACTACACCTCACTTTCCATCTTTCTTCCTTCAGTGTAGGCATCCCAGTGCTATGATTTATTGAACCAGAAGAAAACATACCAACATATCGCATGGTGCTCTTCTTCTGCAACTAGAAATTTTCATGCTCATGGGAAGAGAGTGTTGTGGCATTACATTGTTTAAATTCTCTCTTTTTAAACATGATTTCTTTGAGTTCCTTGCTGGACCACAGAAGGGGCTTTACCACCTCTTAAGGAAAAAGTTTCCCTTTCATCTAATCTTCTGGTTTTCACAGTCTTTCATCAGGCACAGTTGGGGTCTGAGCAGTTGCCTTGCCAATCTACAGCAGTTGCCTTTATGGCAAAACAGTTATATGTATATCCACAGGCCCCTCTGGCCATCTGAGCATGGATTCCTTGGTAGGAATGTGAAAGAAGATGTCCATGGCTGATTTTTTCTGACACTGTCGTAGAGCACTATGGCTCTACATTGCTGCAGGTGGAACAGAAGATGCAGTCCTGCCAAGGCAAACACTGAAAGCCACAGGAAGGTTTCCATTACTTCTGAATTGTGTGTGATTCAGAAGAACTGTGTGATCAAAAAGCTGGGACTGAAAAAAAGATAAAGAACTCATCTCATCTATTCTGCAGCCCCAATACAAGATTAGCTGTCCTCAACTGTTCCTCACAGCTGCACTCTTTAAAACACAGCTTTCCTAAACTTAGTGACAGGACTCATAGATTTTCTTTCCTTGCAGTTGAAGCTGAATGTCTATTGAACCAACTTAAACCCATTACCCTTGCTGTAACCACAGGGGACCTGAACAGTCTAGTCTTTTACTCTCTACAGCTACTTTTTACGTTATTATGTGTGCTCTCAGTCTTCTCTTATACAAACTAAACTACTCCAATTGTTTCAAACTCTTCTCATCAGTTTTGCTTTCTAGATCACTGATAATTCCCGGTTGGTCTCCTTTAGCTTCTTTTGACACTGGTCTACACTTTTTCTGAAATGCAGTTCAGAAAATGAAGCACAGTGTGCTTGCTGGGACTAAGCACAGTATGCTGCACTGAGGAAAATGAAAGAGCTATTTCATATCGTACAAATTATATTGCTCTTTACACGCCTTAGTAAGTTGTACATCATTTTGTTCAATTTATTTTTAAGACCATTCCTGCAACTTTTCAAGAAATTCTGGTCTGGCTCTCCAGTATATAAAGCAGGGGAAAAAGTCACTGAATCAGGACCCACTTTGTAGTAAAGGATCTTGGCCACTCAATAGACCACAAGCTGAACACAAGACATCTGTATTAGGTGGTGCACATACACATAAGCGTGCATTCTACCCCAGTCACTACTGGAAACACAGAGCAGGAGCAGACCCAGAGGAAACCCTGTCAAAAATTTTATTGTTGTTTAATCTAATTTAGTTCTGGCCAAAAAAAGGAAAATATTCTAGGTTTCCTCTTGAATTTAATGTGAGACAGATCAGACATTTTCTTGGATTTTTCTTTCCATTGGTATCCACATAATAAAAAGCTTCCATAATTTTTTTTTTTTTTTTTTTTTTTTTTTTAACTTGGCAAACAAAAAGCAAATGTAGTCTTGTTTTGCTGGCATTTTGAACAGGTTTAGGTTTGTTCTGGCTGAGCTCTGAGATCAGCCCAGACCTGTGAAGATGTTTTTGCAGAGTTTTGAGACCAAACAGATAAACCATATCCAAAGTATCGGTCTGGACTGGGCACCCCTCTAGCTCTTTTCACAGTTTTTAATTTGTTCAGTGCAAAAACCAATTCAGCTTTGCTGCTACTAAGGAAAAAAGCCAACAAAAATCCCTGCAAGGAAAAAAAGTAATGCTGTGATGCCTGTCACAGGGAAAAACTCCTCAGTTCATGTAGTTAAAGCAAGAATAGGATTGAGGCAGTTTATTGATTTATTAACAGCATGTAATTAACTTGCAATCAGTGAACTATGTATTCAGGATCTGTATCAGCAAGGCAATCAACAAACCACAATAGTAGATACAGAATGTTAATGGACACCTGCAAATTTCTAAGCAATCTCATGAAACAAATCCTGAGAAGTTCTAATCACACCTGTATGCACACAAACACATGAGCATCCACATGGCTCCACGAGTCCCCCCAGGACACCCCTCAGGGGCTGTGTCCAGCACCCCTCTCTCTCTCAGGTGCAGTTCCTGCATCCCACTGCTTCAGAGGGAATGGCAGATGCTCCAGTACCACATGGACTGGTGTTGCTCCTTGCAACCCCTGTGCATGTGAGAGGAAGGAACCCCTGTGGGGTTGTACCCGTGGTCCTGGGGATCCCTGCCCTCTGTTCTTGGGGGCACACACATTTACCTGGAGATCCCCACTTGCATCCAGTGCCCTTTGCCAAGGAGGATTTTGTAGTGGTCAGCTGGGGTTCTGCTGGTTCTGGAAGGACATCAGCACCTATGCTCAGAGGGCTAATGTTTACACTGGGAAAGGCTGAAGTGACACCAGATTTAAAATTTACTGATTTTCTCTCAGGGTCACACTTCCGTGATCATCTGTCCTTTGTGCATCTGAACAGATTACTCACTGACTGTATTTTTGCCAGTCACTGGTGTTCAAGAACATACTAAGTTGGCCCTTTTGCATTTCTTTATGGGATATATTTAAAAGGAGCTTCTTCATGGTTTTCATACACATGTTTTTGGTGAGATGTTTCCTTTGTTTTTTAAAGAAGTGGGAGAAGAGACTGAGTAATGGTTTCCTTTTAACCCCCTGGAAATGGTTTAGGATCTATTCTTGTCATTGAAAGATACTGCTTTAACAAATTCTTCTGATTCCTGCTATCTCCTCCCAGTTGTATTAGATCATACACAAATGCCATGTTAACTCATACATTTGTGTTGGATTGTCTTACTGAAAATCACAAGATTATTAATTTATTTTTATTTTTATTGTGGAGGATTTGAGAAGTATGGAACATTTTCAGGAGGGGCTTTTTTGGTGGTTTTTTTTTTTTTTGTTTTGTTTTGTTTTGTTTGTTTTGTTTTGTTTTTCTGGTGAAAATATATGTAGATATTCATTAACAAAAAGAAGCTTTTTCAGTGTGGATAAAAGTAATTAAGAGCATTTTCACCTTCATTAGATCCTTCTTACCCTGCACCAGCACACCTGCTTTTCTGATAGTATTTCTATGTTTTTTTGTTTTCTAGGTTTTCTAGTTTCAGCAAATATAATTTCTGCAGGTGTGCTACCTCTGAATTGTCAGGTTTTTTTACTTTTGCTCTACTCATCTATTTTCTTTTCCTTCATTTTCAGTTAGAGGTCAGACAACTTTATTGGCAACTTGCTGGACATACCATTGCAATTTTTTAAATCTTTCAAGTCTACTTTGTATCAGCATTCTCCTCCCCATCAGCATTCAGGTTGGACTTCTGTGTACCAGGCGTCAAACAGGTACCTGCTGGGTTTTTCATATTTTTGTAATGTTATTATCCATATAAAGAGCAAGCCAGGGAATGTAGACTTGGCTTAAGGCATTGGCTCACTTCATCTATTTTACAACTCTCAGTTTGTGATCATCTCACAGTATAATTAACAGGAATCATGCAGGATCACCTGGTGGATGATAACGTTAGAATTTACTGTCAGTGAAAAACAAACATAGTAATCTGTAAAAGAAGGAAAGTTATTGTAAGACCTATTGAGTGGTTTGATTTTTACCAAGAGAGAGAATCTCATAAGAGGGTTGGAAGTAGCCAGATGTTTGAAACTGCTCTAAAAGAGTGTCTTAGAAAGGCTAGTACCCTGCTGACCATGTGTGACTGAAAGTAATCTTCTGAGATTAGAGAAGTGAAGGGGTTTAAACCAATAAATGGCTCAATAATTTCAATCCCCACTTTTGTCATTAAAATCAAGAGGTCAGTTAAACTCAGTATTTCACAAATACAAGATCAAACTTGTGGAGAAAAATACTGCCACTCTATGATTAAGAGCTTGCATATTTAGGTTTGATGATACAGGAACATGTTGGTGACAATCCCCAAAAAAGTCTCATTTGGAGAGTCATGTCATCACTATAATATTAGTACCTTCTTTCGTCAGCACAGAAAATATTGGGAAACAAAATTCAAATATATTCACATAATTCTTAGAGATACAAGTGAGTGTATGCCTATGAAAACCCCTGCACAAATGCATGGAAAAAAATCAGTCTCAAATATAAACACTTCATGGTCTAAATGGGCATGCTGGCTTTGGTTGAGATAGAGTTAATTTTCTTCACAGCAGCTTGTTTGAGGCTGTGTTTTGGATTTGTGATGGATGCAGTGTTGATAATGCAGGGCTATTTCAGCAATTGCTGACCAGTGTTTACATGGCATCAAGGCCTCTCCTGCTGCTCTCACTGAGGCTGCACATGAATTTGGGAGAGGAGACAGTCAGGCCAGCAGACCCCAGCTGACCAAAGGTATATCCCATATCATGTGACATTGTGCTCAGCAAGAAAAGCTCAAGGAAAGAAGGAAAAAGGGAGGATGTCCAGAGTTATCAGCATTTGTCTTCCCAATTAATGCACAATGGAACCCTGATTTCCTGAGAATGGCTGGACATCTGCATGCTGATAGGGAGCTGTGAATGAATACCTTGTTTTACTTTGCTTGTGCACGTAGATTTTCGTTTATCCATTAAACTTTATCTCTACCCACGAGTTTTCTGATTTTTGGCTGCCTGATTCTCTCCCCATCTCACTGAAGGGGGGGTCAGAGGGTGGCTGCATGGGGCTGAGCTTCCTACTGGGAATAAATCACAGCAATAAGGCAAACTAATGAAAGTTTGATTTATTGCTTTTTTTAGATACTGGGAACTGAGACCTAAAAGGAGTAAGTGTTTAAATTTAAGGACCTAGATACTTTGGTATAAAGATGAAATTAACAATGTTGGATTTTATCTGGTCATGTGAGAAAGGGGAGAGCAACCAAATTTAACCTTTGAAGCAAGGAACAGTTTAAGACATTAAAAAGACAATGATAAAGATACAAAATATGAAAAAGTAAAGAGTAGGCTGTTCCTTAAACCTTGCATAATACTTTTTCAGCAAATGAGTCATTGATTCAGTGTGGGACATACAAACTCATTGAGTGCCAGGATAAGCACAGTGGATGAGTAAATCTCAGTTATCCTACAGACAGAAAGCCAGCACAGCAAAGAGCTGTTGAATTTGGATAGAAGGTCCTCTGTAGAGCTGTAAGTTTTGCCTCTCAGATTTGGTACTGATGTATCTTGACTATTCTGGTACTTTCACCTTTCATTTGCAGTATCTAATCTGGTCCAAAGAGACATTTAGCAGTTTATAGCTGCCATGGGTCGGGGCTGCTCCTCAGCTTTTGGCAGTGTAGTGCTAAGATAATAGGCTAGAGAATGGGGATTTATGTAAGCACACCTGCATGGATTGTGCTCATCCTAATCTGACAACTCTGGTTCAGAGAGACTCCTTGGGATGTGGAACTGACTAGAGATGAGCCTTGGTCCATGGTCTGTGCTGCTGCTGGCAGAGCCCTCACACAGCCCTGTGCAGATTGGTGGTGTTGGGGCGGCAAAAAGAACATCCCCAGACAGGAGGACCCATGACACAGGGACAGCATCCACTCCCTTCCACAGAAGGGAGACAGATATCTGGGCAAGCCAGGGATCTTCTGAGACAGTGTTGTATCTCCAGAGAAATCTTGGTTTGTTATGTATACTCCTAACTTTTAGCTACACCTCTACCTAAAAAAATAGCTGAATACTCTTGCTAATCTTTTGGGGGACTTGGAGCCAGCAGAGTTGTTTATTTTGAAAGGATAATTTACCACCCTCAAGGATTTCCTGAACTTTCCTATATTATTTCTTTCAAAAGCTAGAGGCAATCATTCCTTCAATCAACATCCTTGTGGAGATACTGCCCCTTTCCTTTCATCCAATGTTTCAGGTTAATGGAGCACTGAAGATGTGGAAGGCCTACATTCAATAATTCCTTTTCTCTGATAGGGTAGAAGTTCCATTTTAAATGAAACTTCCAAACAATAAGTCATAACTTAATTAGAAAGAAGCAGAAGTATTAGAAAAATTGTTCCTCCATGAGAAGCTGTTCCCTTTTATCTCTGAACTTTGCATTCATTTCAGAAAAGTGAAAGTGAGCTCTTTCCAAAGGGGAGCAGAAGTTTCTTTCATTAATAAGAGAAGGAGGAGAGTAATTTTCCAGTGCTGTTGTTTGCATATTTTACATAAAACATTAAACAAATAAATTAGTTAACTACCATTTCAGGAAATGGATTTGTATCCAGGTCTTTATGCTCAGAGCTATACATGCCCTATCTGTGTTATTAAGCTTGCAAAGATAGGAAATTTTTCTTGCTCTTCTTGGCCCCTTGCATGACTAATTCTTCAGTGTCTTTCAAGAGAGACTGAGAGATTAAATTCATTCCTGCTTCC
>JANPWX010000085.1:3492911-3537348 GCA_024734555.1 Trochalopteron elliotii | reverse complement strand
AAGGGGACACTCAAACATTGACTGCACTTTTGGTTTGGGGACATGAAAAGGTTTCAGTTTCAGTCAATGTTTGAGTGTCCCCTTATGACCAGGATTTGGATCTGTGGATCTGCAAATCCACAGGGCTAAAAGAGTTTTGATAACTACAGCATCAGCAAAGACTTTAGGTGATTTTTAGAAACTCAACTGCATAAATGAGACTTGGTGGGATATTTTTTCCTGTTAGTCAGTAACTTAGAGAAAAGTCATAAAGGAAAGCTAAGATATCAACAATTATAGTAAAATTTTCTTCATACCATTGCCCAGATTTTCCCACCAATAAATGAAATCTTTTTCATTTCAATTATTTAATTATTGTTGACCCTAGACAAAGCTAGACTAAATATGAATGCATTGATCGAACGAATCATTCTATCAATTGATGTTTCTTTTGCAAAATAACTTGATACCTGAGAATAAAACCCCAGAAAAAAATAAGCAAAAGAAGAGAGAACATTTTGCCCAGAATAGTTTAGCATGGGCTATTTTCCCTTGGGAGTTGGAATAAAATAATTGTAAAATTGTGTTTATAATTATTACACTGGATAAAGGTCAAATAAAAGCCAAGCTTTATTATAATAGCTTTATTTCACATATTAAAGAGAAATCAATACAATTCATTAATAGTGATTTAGGGCTCTGGATCTCTCTGAGGTGCTTATAGGGTCCCGATTAACACAGTGTCTGAGCACTTACTAATCTTTAATGCATTTATCCTCTCAACACTGCTGCAAGCTAGATTTCTAATCCTTATTTCATTTTGCATTGGAGCATATCCCAAAAGTTGTGGAGAATTGTAAATGAAGGAGAGAAATTAAACTATCCTGCGTCCTAGGATGCTGTCATTAGTTAATGTAGTTAACTGTCATTAGTTAATCATTGAATCATACAATGGTGCACTAAAGCAGATTGGAAAGAGCCTCAAGAAGTCCAATGCCCAGCTCAAAACAGGGTCATCTTTGGGGCCAGACTAGGTTTTTCAGGGATTTGCACAGCTGGATCTTGAAAATCTTTAAAGATGGACACTGCACATCCATATCTGTCTATTTTATACCAAAAACCTCTACCAGTAGCAGGCTCTGGACTGACGACAGTGTGTATGACACCCTGTATTCTGTCCAAGCTCTAAAATTTTAATGTTATTTTCTCACAGGGAATATGGTCAAAACTTATCTATATATTTGCATGGAGCTCTAGTAAGAGAGACTGAGATTGATTTTTAACCCTGAAGTTAGAATTACTCATGTGGAAAGCTCGGGTTCACAGTCTGAGAAGTAAAAGGATCAGTTTCAGCCATCTAAATGTCATTGTGGCTGGAGTTCTCCTAATCCCAGGGGGAATTTTACCAGCCTCACAGCATGGCGACCTACATCTATTTTATGTCATTCCACTCTTCATTAGTTTAAGGTGGAGATGCAGCTCTCTGACTTCTCAAGATCCTCTTCCAGAAACTTTTATTACCCCAGTCCTGCCCTCCTTTCTCAGGGAGGAAAATTGCACAGGGCAATTACAATTGCTGAGATTTAACACTGAGCAGACCAATGCTCAAGTGCTCTGAGCTTTGTGCCAAAATGATTTACCCGTGGGGAGGAGCACTGCCCACCAAAGCTGTTTGGAGAAAGATGGTGTGCTGTGCAGAAGCTCATATTTCCCTGCAATTATGAGTTGGAGGTCTGACAGAGCAAAACCAGGTTTTGCTGCATCAGGAAGACAAGGAACACTTGGAATATGTGTTTGTGATAACTGTAAAATATTTAGACATTGTTTCCCTTTGGATCCCCAAGTACAGGATGCAACAAAGATGAGGATGCTGGGGATTTATGACAACAGCTTACCCTGCTGGGTGTGTAATTTTTTTAAACACCTCTATTACAAAGAAAAAGGGATTGAAAACATTTTAGAAATTGAAGGAATATTTCTATTTCAAAACACATTCCTAAACATACGTCCTTCTATTTTGATTTTTATCAATTACAAGGATATGTAAGGAAAGGCAGAATACACACAGTGTGGACAAAAGGTGACAGTACTACCTTAGGAATTCTTTATACAAGAATGAGGTAGACCTTAAGATGGGTGGAATAGTTGTCAAAGAACAAACAGAGAATTTATTAACTTTGAGGTACACAGGTTCATAAGCCAATATGTCACAGAATTGTAATAGCAGCCAAAGAATAAAGAAATAAAATAAATAATAATAAAAATCTCCCACAGCAAATGTCAATAATAAGAGGTGAGCATATAAAACATAGGATTTAAAGTGACGAGCATCTCACCAAGAAGGCAAACAACAGCTTTGTGTAAATAATAAACTTGAGAAAAATGCACCACAATTCAGAACTACACGAAGAACAAAAATACCCACTCCACTAGGACAAATGATTCCATTTCAATTTTGTTCTCAAAAAGTACACTTTCTGGGGGGGATAAAAAAAAATTAAAGGGGAAAAATGTGATGAAATCTTGCTATACAAAATACATTCAGGATCCTCTGTTTTAGGGCTATTTATATTTTCTTACAAAATTTCAGAATGAGATTGCAAGAAAATGTTTGGCATCTAGTCCACTGCTACTGGCCAGTATTTGGAATTAAGATGCACTCACAGAAGCTGGAACTGAGCAGATTATAGATAAGATTTTGGGTACAAATCAGAAGAGAACTCTGGCCCTGTGGTCCCAAATTTCACATGCAACATACTAAGAGTCAGTCACAGTTGCTGCCTGGAGTTATTTTCCATGTCATCTATGAGATCACTACACTGGACCCTGTTCACTCAACCAGCAGTTCTTAGCAAGACTTAACTGTTACGAGCTTGGTTCCCAAACCATAGCCTGGGAGCTGAAAAAACGAATACAAAGACTTAGAGAGAGATGAGTAGATCTAAGATGGTTCTGGAACAGGAATTAAACCAGAGAAAATCCAGCAGTGCCTTATCTAGCCCTAAAATTTAAAACATATTAAACTCAGGTTCAGGAGGCAAAGATGGATGATCCCTGTACACAATATTCTTTTCCTGAATTTGCACATATTTGATATCCCATTGGCCAGACAGTTTTTCAGAAAGTCACAGGTTTTTTTCTGCAGACAGTATGTTGCACACAAATGCAGTAATTTTTTGATGATGCAGAAGATAGTAAGATCAAGACAGATTATTTTTTTGCAGGGTAGAGGATGAAAAGCAGTAGAACATGACCAGAGTTTCCTGTCAGCTCTGACAGGGTCAGACTTACTGGACTAGCACAAAACAGTGAAAATTTAACATGTGAAATCCACCTTGAAGATATGTTGACACAGCAAGGTGCACATAGAGATCAAAGGTAAAGTTCAGATAATCATTAATCTTGTCGCAGTAGACAATGGAAGGATGCAAAGGCTCCCAGAAAGTGAAAACAAAACAAAATGTTTCCTCTGCAGCAGAATGCTACAAAAAATGTCCAGGGAGACAGGGGAGGATTCTGTTCTAAAGGTAGGGTCTGGGAAGCCAAAGGAGTTGATTAATAAATCCACAATCATGAATGACCATGAAATATGTGTTGTCCAGAGACTCTACTGAGAAGAAAACTGACATCACGTTTTCACATCAATACAGCCAAAATTGGAAAGTAGAGATTTATGTATCCTTGCATATATCCTTTTTTTTATTGAAAAAGGATACCACAATTCTCAAGAAATGCAGAACTATTAAGCTCTACTATATGGAGAAAAAATAATTTATTACAACAAATTCAAATCAGATGGAGTTGGCCATAAAATACTAAAGTTTTGGTATAAAGGATAAAGACAATAACTTATGTTTATGACTATATTAAATTAATCAGTGGTCTATGGCATATATGGTATTATAAATATGTTGTATGTTACATAAATATACAGAATCACAGAATCATGGAATGGTTTGGGATTGGAAGGAACATCAAAGATAAAATTCCAACCTTCCTGCCATGGGCAGGGACACCTTCCACTAGACGAGGTTGCCCAAAGCCCCATCCACCCTGGCCTTGAGCATCTCAGGGAGGTATTCTGCAACCTCTCTGGGCAACCTGTGGCAGTGCATCATCACCCCCACAGGAAAGAATTTCTTCCTAATATCTAATCTGTGTCTGCCCTCAGTCAGTTTAGAGCGAACTATTGATTACACCAATGGTTTATAACTCTTATTGTAAATTTTTTGTTTCCCTTGTGGCTAATTTAAATTTCCCTTGTTCCATCTTGTTCTCATCACCTCTTGTCCATCCACTGTGCCCCGCTGAGAAGAGCTTGGTGCCATTTTCTCTACAATCCATAATTTGGTAGTAGAAGACAGTGATTAGATTACCCATTAAATTTCTCTCTTTCAGACAAAAGAGATCCAGTTTCCTCAGATTTTAGGTCATGTACTAAAACCTCTTAAACACACAGCCCATCACATATGCACATTTTTTCCTATCAAATCTCAAGTTACAAACTGGATCTGGACCTGACAGAAACTTGGTGATTACTAACATAGACTTCAGCATTTGACTGAAGTGCTGATGAGCAGCATATATTATGCAGGGACACAAATATCTTGACCCATTCATATAAAACAAATAGTAACATCCAGTTTAATCTGGTTCTACTGCAAAGCATAATATAAAAAGGAAGTCTCAACCTCTACTAGCTACCAAGAAAAAGAATAGGATATTGTTTAGTTGCGTTCGTATGTAATTTTGAAGGTGCTACAAGGAAAATATATTTGAGGGATGTACTAAGATTTTTATAAATGGAAATACCTGAAAATTTTTCATTCATTTACAGTAATACAATATTGTTAGAGCTGCCAAAATTGTTAGCAATGCTCTCCATTCTCTTAGGGCTCATCAAATAGCTGAAGAAATTTTAAGACTCAAAAAACTGGTCCAGCAAGAGAAATTAACATTTTTGTTATTTGGAAAATCTTTTTCTACTTCTCCTTGATCTTTATTCTCACTTTCTTGATAAAATTGAAGTAGAAGATAATGATTTCCAAAGCAATGACCACCATGTCACATCTGCAGTGGGTTAACAAAAATAAAATCTCAGAGTGGCCCATGGAGTGACAAAAAAACCATCTCTCCCATGGGATCTAGTGGGCTTGTAGAGAGCAGTGTCAGTAAAAGGTCTCCAAAAAAAAGTCTTAAAAATAAACTTCTTCTCTTTAGCTTTTAGTGCAGGTAAAATACAGAATGAAAATAGTGATGGACAAGTTGTTAATTAGGAAATTGATGGCAAGAACATTAAAAACTTTAAGAAAACCTCATAAGCTGGGATTGAGTCTTTCAGACTTCGACATAACATGAATAAGATATTAAAACCTGGCACCTTTTGTGTTCAAAGAATTGTGACCAATTCTTCAGAACCAAATTAGATCGTTGACAAAATAAAATCCCAGTATAAGAGGATATGTCTCTGATGTGATATTCTTTGTCTACAGAGACAGACACATTGTGGAAGGATAGATATCACTCCCTCAGAGCCATAGAAAAGACATCAGAAGCTTCATACCCTCTTTCACAGAACACTCTCTGGTAGCAGGGCCTAAATCAGTACACAGGGCCTAAGTCAGTACCAGGACCTAAATTTGTGGAGAATAAATGACCTGGTGCTGCTTGGAGGCACCATTCCCCACACACTGGGAGAGCAGCAATTATGTTGTCTCAGCTGCAACTTATAGATAGGAGAGAATTTCTGAATATTAGTTAGTGGGTGGTGTGTGATTTTGAAATGTTTTCTTTCCCCAGTGTTTATTGTTGCGTGGTGGCAGCTTTTGTCCCACTGGTGACAGAAGAGGTGGGTAAAGGCACCTTCAAGTGTTGGTTCTGACTGCTGCCTGGAGCCACTCTCCATTGCAAAGGGCCTTGTGTTACATGGAACATGAAGGACATCCATCAGGTTTATTGGCAATCTCTAAACATTGCTAGAATTACTGAGAAAGAGAACAAAATATAATTTAATCCAAGTCTTTGACCAATGCTTAAACAGCTGCATAAACCTTCCTGCCTTTGGGCTTTCAAAGTGGTGTCTAGCTGGAGCTTGATAAGACAGCACTGCTGTGGATACTTCTTTTTGTATTACCCTGATTTATCAAATGAAGAGATGACATAAATCCCTGCTTTTCCACTCATACAGAGGAAAAGGTTTTCCATCAAACTATGCTTGGTGAAAAAGTGGGAATTATGATTCTACTTGCCCCCTTTTCTCATGAAAAAGGAAATAGAATAAGGATCTTGTCTAGACAAACACAGTACTAATGAATACAACAAACTAGGAGAAAAACAAGCACCGAACTGGCAGTTAATTAATTTCTGTATTTCCAGCTGAAGTGTCTAATGGGAGAAAATAACTAATCATTATTGTTTTGTTGTTCAGGATTAGAGATATGTGCAAATACTTGATTTAGTGGTGAATTTTTTTGATTTATATTTCAGTGAAGATAAATGCTATAACTTCAAAATTAGGCAGTATTATGGAAACAGATGGGATTTGAAATGAACAACAATAAACTTAAGTTCCAGCATAGAAAGACTGCATGCCAGCTCTCTAGCTGAACTTTTCAGGATCATTATTAAGAATTACAACATTCTTAAATATGCAATCTTATTGCATCAAAATTTCCTATAGGCATCCTCTTCAATCCAAGCTTTATGGATCAAGCACTGGTTCATGTAAGAACCCTGCTGTTATTGAACAAAAAATGCAAGTGAAAAATGCAAAATTCTGCCTCTGATGGCCTAACCAAAAGTAGGACTCTGTCTCTCCATTGATGTCAGTGCTTGTCTTTCCACTTGACTACGTTTATTGAATTAAACTGAGCCACAGAATGAAAGTATCTGTGCATGACACACTGATTTTGTTTACATGGGTGGAAGAAAATCAGTCCCACTGGGTTCTCCTCAGGTTTTTTTTAACTCCCATCCTACACACCAGAAAACGCTGTTTAGCTTCAGTCACATGAGCACTCCCATTATTTAAGGGTATTGTTCAGGACTCCAGGGAGGAAAAAAAAGGAATGTTTTTCTGTGGAGAAAGGTTTTCTAGGTTCTCAGTCCACGTAAAGAACTGTAGGTCATATTTATCACTTTTCTAAGCACAAAATTTGCAAAAGCATCAAATCTATGTTTTAGTAGCTATCAAACTTGATGCAAATCAACTCTATCACGTGCAGTCACCCTTGAACTTTCCCAAAAGTAAGAAATTGGAAGAAAGCATTATTTCCTAAGATTATATCTTTGGACTGCTGGAAAATATGACAATTATGTTCTTTGGCCCTTTTCTGACAGTAATAGCAGCAAAAGCCTTTCATGAATCTGGTATCATAGATACAAACACAAGTATCACCCACACTGAAAAATGCTGAAGTAAAATTACATCTTATGGACAAAAATAAAAAATCCTGAACCAGAAAATTACTGGAATTATGAAAGATTAACAACAACAATAACAAAGGATTTTAAAAAAAGGAAAAGAAGGGCAAACCTAGCTCTTTAACCTAGTCATATAGGAGCTATTTCTGAAAGGATAGAATACATGTAAGAAACAGATCAAAACACATCTCTGAAAGGAAATTTCATTCTAAAGGAAATAATTTTACTGGCAAATCAAAGAAAAAATATGTCTGAGTCACTGAAGGATAATTTTAAGCTTTAATTTACTTTCTAGTCATCTTATAGTTTGAAATATATCTCAGCTAGATCCACAATTTGAAAAGCACCACAAGGCAAAATACCTACAGGTGCTTGAAAAACAATAGAATATTTCATGTCTCTTTATATATATTTATGTGTATTTATAAGGAAGGTTTCAACTGATAGAAAATTTCAATGTACTCTTCGTGGCAGAAGTGAGCCAAGGTATCTTAGTTTCCAAAAGCCTTAACTTTCCTTACTACATTTTAAATATACTTTCCACAACACGAATATCATAGAGCTTCTTCTGATTTCCAAAGAATTCTTTTGGAAGCTTTTTGTGAATCAATTTTTATTTCTTGTTCTTCTGCTGTTATCATAAGTGATATTAAGGTCTTCCATTGTTTCTATTTATTATTTGTATTGCAATTATATCTAGAAGTCCCAATTATAAACATATAAAACCCAATAACATCCTTCATGTTGAACAAACACATATTTTAAAATTATGCCTGACCCAGAGGATTTGCAGTCTAGGTACTTCTATTGTGTTTAAGATATTTTATATACATTAGCTGGAGGATGATATTAGTCTGGGTTACACCATTGATTGAAGTACTGCTTAGAACAAGTAATTTTGTTCTCCTTTTTTTTCTCAAGATCTGGAATGAGAATAGCATAGTATTAGCCCCCCTTTCCCCAGGAGAGTGAAAGAAAAAAATCACTACTGAATTTCTCTCTAGAGATTTAAACTTGCTAAAAAGGGTATAAGTTTTAGGGTTTCTGAGTATTAAGAGTTAATAATCCTCTGTCAAAACAATTCATATGAGGCGTGGATGAAAAAATAATAATTATATTTTGTCACATGCTGAAGCTTTCAAATTTCTTTTCCTTCTCTGTGTTTGTAATGTCTTCTTTTCTTCAAATAATAGAGCTATTCAAAACCCATGGGGTTTGAATCTCAGTAAGCTGTGCTTCAGGTAGGGCTTGCTATTGTTCATTTCCACCATTTTCTTTACCTCAAAACCTGTCATAAGAACTGGTATTACCTCTTGAAATTACATTCCTTTGAAGTATTTGTTCTATTTGATTTATGTATTTCTATCATTTTTTAAAGTTTATCTCCTTCTTGACTGGACAAAATTTTCCTGTGATCTAATTTCAAAATCTGTTGTCTTCAGCTGACTCCAGATGCACCATATCTTTGTTTATCTCCCTGTGTATTTTTGTTCTACTGCATTTATAAAAAGAATCACATTTTTATTAAGGACAGGATATAGTGTGTTTTGTTTTGAATAGGTTATTTGTAGCATAATGATCCTGTGAATTACCAATATGCTGCAAAGCAAGGGGAAAATGTGATTGTAAAGGGCATGTTGGTGATTCAATTGGGTTTGTGGTCATAATGCATCCTTTCCAAACAGCATTTCAGCCTTTGTTCTGTCTTTGTATGTATTATCTACTTGTTCTGTATATCCAGACAAACTCTTCTGTAGCAGCTGTGCATTTTTTCTTTCATAAGAATGGTAATCACCCAAGTTTGGAGTTTGTTAGGGACAATGTGTGTTTTTGTGTGATCTTTCTCCAGCCTTGTGAGGGAGTACTGAATCCACACAGTACAGCTTGAAGGACTTGTGTGCTCCCACCTCTCCTTATACCTACTGTCTTGTTGATTACTGTTTTGTATTTATGGACAGCTCAGCTCAGCTCACCTCAACTCAATGCATATTTTCTTCCTTCTCCAAACAAAATGTTTATGTTTCTGCAGCTTGTTTTTTTCTGTCATATTGTCTCAATTAAATCAAAATGCTTAAATACTGTCATAGTCTATACATTTGAGGGATAAAAAGGGACATTTCCAAGAAGTGATGTTAAGCTAGAAATCATCCCTCCTTTCACTGACTGTAGATAGAGTCCATATAAGCTCCTTACTCTAGAACTACAGTGTAAATGAGCATGGCTGATTCACATATCCTTTTCCCTTATTGTATTTCAAAAATACATTTTAAAAGTTGCATTTAGAGTTCTTCTCTGCACCTCAGTCCTTGAGACACTGTTTATACCGTTAGGTAAATTCTTACCTGAACCTCAGAATTAAAGATGCTGAGTTCTTATGGGCTTTACTCTTACTCACTTTTGTCTTGGTTAGAGGTAAATTTGGGAGGAAACCTCCAAATGGGGTTCCTCTGGGAAGCAAACCCAAATGGCCCCTCCCCTAATCAGTTCAGGAAAAAAAAATCTTTAGAGAAAAAAGTGGAAAAAACTATTTATTTAACAAGTAAAGTGCCTACAAGCACAAAAAATGAATAATATGAAATAATAATACTTCTGGCTGCTCTGAAGAGAGATAGCAAAATTGAGAGAAGTCTTTAGCAGGGGTGAAGCTTGGCTTGATCAGTCTCTTATTAGTCTTAGTTTTTTTGGTACTGGAAAATGCTGTCCTGGTTCTTGTGGGCTACAGGTGTGAGCTCCCAGTGCTCTTTTGGGTTTTTCAGTCTAGAGCAGGTTTAAACAGTCTTAAGGAAAAGGAAAAAAACTAGAAAAAACAGTCTAGGGAGCTTCTTTGCTTCAGCTAGCTAAAACTAACTAAAAGCAAAGTCTCTGTCCTGCTGTCTGTGCCTCAGACAAACACAGTCTGGCAGTGGAATGTGGAGGAGTGAATGCTGTTTCTGAAAACAAACTGGGCATTTCTTCTTTCTCCCTTCTTTCTCTCAGAATCAGTCTTAAAGGTGCAGACCTCAATATACAGCATAAACAAAACACATAATTGGGGTACAAGCATCAAAAAGTCACTCCAGGACTCCTCTTGCCATTGCATGGCACCATCTCATTTTCTGTACAAGCTTGGGCAGTGGTGACAAAGCAATTGTTTTGTTAATGTGGCTGAGAGTGTTGACAAAGAAAAACAACTGGAATAGGGACATTCTTTCACAGCAGTTACTTCAGAAGCTTGGAGGATATTCATCAGTCAATGGTAAAATCTCAAATTTTTTGTTGAGAGGGTTTTGCTTTTATTTTTCTTGAAATGAGTGATCCAACATATCTTGAAGTTTCTGCATCAGATTTTTTGTGGTCTGATAACTGGATAGAAACTGCTGTGTTGCAGTGTTTCTGTCCTAGTATCAGACATTTTTCTTTTCTTGGTCTACTTGTAGGGGCTATGGACACTTAATTCGCTCCTCTCATTGCAAGAAAGTGCCTAATTTCAACTCAATATTCAGCATACAATACCTGAAAAGGTATTTTAATAAATAGCCTATGCTGGTTTTCATCATTTCTAGTTCAGCCTTTCAATTAGCACAGCTGTGTGGACAAGCCAAGGTGAAAAAAGACTCAGAATGAATGCGGGAACTGGGTTAGTCCTGCAGCTTCCACTAGCTATTCTTAATCAAATAAGAATGATTACATGGAGGAACAAAACTCATTGATTAGGTCTATTTAGTAGTTAAAAACCTTTACAACTTTTTTCACCATGGCACAGTAACGTGCGAGGAGGAAATTGGCTTTCTGTTCTTGCAATAGGTGAAAATATGAATGTTGAGTTTGAGCACAGTATTATTTATGCACTAATATCAAAATTACAGCTATGTGCTGCGTGTGACACTTCACAGTTGGAAATCAAATTATACTCCTGCTGGAATATTGGCACATTGGTATCAGCGATAGCAGCTGCTTTGCCTTCTCTGACTTTTCTTACTGCTGCTGCTAATGAAAAAGGAGGCTGCTGTCGCTGCTCTTAACAGCACTGTTTTTCTCTTCACTTGAAAAGCAAGCAGACAGTCTGGGTCTTCTCAAGGCAGAAAAGGAAAGGTACATTTAATTGCTGCTGAAATGCTTGTACAAAAGGTCACCAAACAATACAAGTTCTTATTTAGTACTGAACTTTGAAGTGAAGAATTATGGATTGTTTGAAGTGATCCAGCAGTTAGATTATGTACCAGATCTTCAGTATGTGGAAAAGAAGGAGAGAAAGAGGGCTAAATTTGATGGGAGTTTCCCAGCAGGCCAGGAACAAGCTTGGTATCCATCTGTAATGGAGGTGCTTGTGAGATCTGTTTAGGGAAATCATTGCAATTCCTCATCCATGGTCTCATACAGGTACAGAAGGAGGAGCACTGAGCAACTGACTATGCAGCAGCTGTTGGTATTAAACCCAAAAGAGTTATGTATTGACAAATACACAGCTTCTCAAAGGTGGCATGAGGCATTAACTTACAAGTACCTAAATACTTATAAGGCTTCTAACACATTCTGGCCCAAGGGAGCAGTGAATATGAAGAAAGTCAGTGTCCCATTAAGTACATTCCAAACCTTCTGGTGTTAAATGAATCATTAATTAAAAACATGGACTGACTTCATCTTGAAAACAGTGACAAAAGATAAATTGAATTTCTTTACAAATATGTAATTTAAAATTCATGTTGAACATGAAAAGAAACCTTACCTGAGGGATTTTGTCTCCTTCACATTAATTTTAAAAAAATCAGTATAATCAATATCATGACAACACAAATTTTGTCTTGTGGCATTGAAATTTTATCTTGAATTAAGGAAGGATTTATTATTATTATTTTACTATTCTTAATATATGTCTTTGTCTCTCAGATGCCTTTATTGTATTGCCATTGCTTGTATTTTCTTTAGGAGTCAAGAGACAATGATATATGATTAGCATTGTATGTTTGCTATAGTGAAAGTATATTTTCAGAAATAAAAGGCTTATTTTATTTCCAGAGTAAATCAATCCCACAGCGTCTCCAACTCACAGAGTCTTTTCTTTCTTCTTTACGTATTTTCCCTACTTGAGGGTTTTGTGATATGTACTGTATCTTGGCAACATGCAGAGAAAGAAAGGTAAGGTCTTAACTTGGTAGGAAAAAATCTGTAATCAGTGGCAATGATCTGCAATGATTTGCACCAAGTACTTAATATAGGAAATTGTGATGGCTCTTACTATTTATTCACCATCCCATCTGCCATCAGCAGATAGGTTGATATTCCTGCTTGTAGACATGGCAAACATATTTAGCAGTAGTACAGTGCTTGTTATTAACCAAACCAGGTTATGCCTAAAATTTTGTAGATCCACGTATTTTGCACATGATATGTATTAAACATGACTTTTGCTCACCTTCTTTTTAACCCAACTAATACAGATTTTAGAAGATTGAATCAAGAATACATTGTATTTAATTAAAGGTCTTAATCCTTTCTGATGACTGATCTGGACTTTAGTTTTACTAATTATTTTAATAGAATATTTAAATCCTTATGAGCTTTGCATTTGTAGATCTCTGCTCTTAGATCTACTTTGATGAGTAGGTAATTCATCTTGATCTATGCTTGATGAAGTCATACAGTTTATAAGTGCATAAAATTAGCCCCCTGTATGCAAACTACCCTCAATAAAACATTTTCAGGCATGAGCAGACTCATGAGACAACCACATGAAAAATGACTTCCCTTTCATTCTTATGAGGTGAAAGGAATCTTTTGGAAAATGTGTAGAAATAGGAGGATGGATTTTAACTTCAGTCAAGAAAGAAGTTTTCAAATGAAATTCACATTTGCTCAAACTTTTATGATAGATCTAAACCAAACTCCGTCCCTACAACTGATAAAAGTGTCTATATTTCTAGAACCCAAAGAGTTAACTCTGCAGAAAACTTCTTTATTACTTTCTTATTTTTCTCTATTATTCCTGTCTTCCCCAACTTGAATAAACAGTTTCCAAACAGAGAGTAATATTAAAGCACCAGTCAACTAAATAGCTTTATCAGCATCTCCTTCCCGTTACACCCAGGAGGATGACTCTAGGTGTATATTCTAGAGAGCTTGTTGATCTTTTTAATGCTAATTAGCCTTTGATTAGATTCCAAGAATCAAGGTAACAGGACCAGATTTTCCCATCATTGATTGATGAATTAATTAAAGACATCTATATGGAATTTAATGCTGGAAGTGTGCCATGTTGATTGTCCTTTAGCATTTTGAAGGAACATTTTCAGCATTATCAATCTAAAATTGTTGAACAAGATTAAGTCTTTAGGGCATGGTTTGAGTGGTGGGCAGGTATCTGAAAAGGCAAGTTCCTCTGGGGGAATCAGACTCCAGCACAGGAAAGAAACAAACCTGCAGAAACCCTTGCAGTGACCTGATTTTCAGAATGGAAGAGAACCCACTGTTCTAAGTGATTTTAGCACTGCATTTTGGATACTCACCTAGAGAAAACAGCACCAAGCACATGTTAAAAAGCACAATGAGAACAAAATGTGTACAATCTTACATGAAGCAAACACCTCTATTGCTGCATTCTATACTGGTCTAAGGTCACATAGTTCCATCAAAGTTATGGATGCTTTCACAATTTATGCAAGACAATAAACTTTCTTTATCAATTTTCCTGCTTGAAATTAATCTATAGGTATTCTATCATTCAGCAGTACTTTTTTTTTTTCACTATGCCTTTTCTGACACAATTACTAATTGCCTCTAGATAATAAAAAAATTAAGAAAAGGTTACAAGTTGAAAAGAGTGCAGGAATGACTTTTTCTTCCAAAGGTGATAAAGACAGAATAATTTACACCGAGAGGCAAAACAAAAGCTACATGACTGTTTTTAAAATTGCACATGTGGTTTTTCCATTATAGAATAAAAAGATGTATCAGCAGGTGCTAATCTTGTACAAATAACATGCATCTTGCCACAATAGGATTGCTTTGACTGGCATGGATAAACAGTCAGACCTAAATCTAATCCTATAAAATAAATGAAACTATTATTAAATGATAGGTGGATACATCACGGGTTAAAAACTTGGTGAAAAAGGCTCTTCTACTGCTGCTTTAAAAAACCCCATAATGTTGTACAAAGTTGCCAGAAGAATGGTACTTTTATCTTACTTGATTTTGTCTGGCTGTGACAGACTCATTCTTGATATGATTACAAATATTTTTAGTATCCTCAAAGGATATTTTAAGAAACTCCAGTGTATTTGTTATAGCCATAAAACCCACATATTTTATTATACATGACAGGTGAATACATCCCACCTACCTTTATCAGTGAGATTAATCTCCACTATCTCTAAACATATTCAGTATATCTGTACCTGAAAATTTACAGGGGATTCCATGTGTAGCCAAAGAAGAAAAATCAACACTGTTGGAGTGTTTTGTCTGTCTTGTCTGTCCTGTTTTAGAGAACCAGGGGTGGAAGGGATGAATTGTCCCTTGAATCTGAAGGGAGAGATCCCAGGTCAACTGCAAATAAACAGTGAGGGATACAAAACAGAAATGTAATGCTCTCAGTTCTGCTTTTATACTATCAAATATGATCAATTTTACGAAAATCAATCCTGTCACTGCAGGTGAGGGATGACCAGTGCAGAGGTAATTTGGCATAAATATGAAAAATCATTGATTTTAGGAAATTGGAAGCAGCACAGAAGCAGCAGTGTTTTCAGCAGCAATGAAATTGTAGTGTTTTCTTTATGTTTGTGAAGAATTTTTTACACTGTTGAACAAAACTTGACTCTAAAAATAGATGTAACTTTTTATTTTAGTAATATTTAAATAAAGTTGGTCAAATATACTTCATATCTTGTGGTCAAATAAATAAAAACAGGGGACCGTTCCGTTTTTCTTGAACAGAAACTAAAACGTGTTGTGTTTGATACTTTCAGAAATCTGAGAAAAAATTGGATAATGAAAGGTACTGTTTCTACTAAACCAAGATGTTTCATTTCACATGGAGTTTATGCAGAATATTTTCTCAGGTCTCTTTTTCGTTTGGTTTTTGTTGTTTGTTTGTTGGTTTGTGATGAGGTTTTTTTTGTGGTTTTTTTTTTTTGTTTGTTTTTGGTTTTTTTTGTGTTGTTTTGTTTTTGGGGTTTTTTTGGTTGTTTTGTTTTTGGTTTTTTTGGTTGTTGTTTTTGGGTTTTTTTTTCTATTAGAACTCTTTCTAAGCGAAGTATGCCCTTTTGAAAGGTCTATTCTTTTAAAATGGGAAAAGTACTGAATTGACACTGTGTTACTTTTTGGTGCTTGGTGCAAACTGCAGAACAGAACCTAAGCAGCTCCACTTGGTTAGGGGAATAATCACTCTTAGTATCAGCATTAAGGAGATTTTCTAGATGCTACATCTACTTCCACGAGCTTTGCAGTTACTGTGTAAGACTTTCATATACTCCAAGGCAAAATTATTTTATTTTTATGTCTAACTGGTAGCCATTGTGTAATTATTTTTTTAATTGAAGAGAACAAGAGAGCAGTTTCAAAAAGAGATCACAGCATGACGGAGTGCTTGAGTTTCGAAGGGGCCTTGGGGAGCCCCTGGGTCCAGCTCCTTCCCCAAGCAGGGCCACCCAGAGCCCATGGCCCAGGACAACTCCTAAATACCCCCAAGGAGCATGAGTGCACAGCCTTTTTGGGAAACCTGTGCTATCGGTTGTTGCTGAGGGGCAATATGACCCTCTGGAATTTAAGCCACTCCTCTCACTTTTGCATAATCATAAATTTGTCCACTTTACTCCACTATTAACATTTAATGTTTAAAGAATCACAATGTTCAATTGTTTCTATAAGTATTTTCCATATCGCTATTCCTGAAAATTTAAAGAATTGATTTTTTTCATCCCATTGAATAAGGGATTTTTTTACAGAATGATATATAATGTAAAAAACCTAACGAAACAAAATAGGAGAACAAACAAAAGTATGGGAATAGAACATGGGAAAAAACCCTGAAGCTGAGGTTTGCACTGGTTTACGTAGTTCACTCAGCCAGTTACTTCTCTTTCAGCCATTTTTTGCATGGCTGCTGGAAATGTCTTGTTACCTTATTGAACGCTGCCCTGGAACAGTTGTTAAAATCTGAAGATTTTATATTACTATTTTTGCAATAAAACTCCTTCTTCATAAAATCTTCATATTGCATTAGCTAGAAATGAATACTGGTAGCACAGTAAAGACGACACATTATAATGTTTCCTATATTAGATATCCTAAGTGCGCTACAGATTATACTGTAGCAGCAGTAGCAATTGGCTATATAAAATGAAAGATAGGTAAAATAAAAAAAAATCTTACCCACATGAAATGATATATATCTCCATTCTGTAAGGATTGAAATGAGGAAGTTCACAATTTTGTGGCTGAAGTGGAGAAAACTTTAAGTTTTTGGTTTGTCATATTATTACGTTACCTAAATTGTATGCTACATTACTAATAATCCAAATACACACGCACATATATAGTGTGAAACTCAACCACTTCACAAAGGGTTAACTGCAAACATTAAACATTTTTTTACATTTGCTTTGTCATGTTCCTTGTTTCAGCTATACATTCCCACCATTACTGAGGTGCAGTATGTCATCTTTTTACTTTCCATTAACTCAACAATTAATGTTTGATATGATGCCTTAGAACATCAATAAATACTTCCCCTAAAATATTCCAGAATCACTGAATCTGGGTATGTTTTTAGAGTAATAGCTTATTTAAATGCTCAGTTATGTGATGTTATACTTGAAATTAAAGGTACAATTTTTCATACTTCAGGAAGAATCTCATTTTCAGATCATTCTGAGCATAAGGAAGCACCCTATTTACTTTTAGTGATCAGCTATAAAGGTGATTACAACAGAGAACAATAAAATTTTAATAATTAATTACAAAAATATGAGATGAGACCAAATACACAGACTTTAAGTTTCAAAAGAATAACTGGCTGATAGTTTAAATCATCCTAGTAAACCAAGTAGTGCAGATACTAAAATTTGTCATCTTCACAGAGATTATCACAGCACTAGTACAAAAGTGGTTCTATGTGTGGAGAATAATTTTATCATACTGCAATGTATGTTCTGACTCAATGATGCTCTTCTCCACAGTGTAATAAAGCAGAAAGCAATGTAAATCATTTAGTCCAATAAAAGTGTAAAGAGAGAAAGGACAAACCAATATGCAGGATGAATAAGAATGACAGCAATACATTTTATTTTGACAGATTAAACATAATAAAATATTTATACTGGAATATATCTGAAGTGTGATATAATCTCAGAGAAAAAACGATTTTCTGAGTCCTCAGGAAAACCTTATTAGTAGATGCGAAATAACCATTGAAAATGCAAAAAAGATAACATTTTATCAAATACTATTGCATTAAACATATTTTCTTTCCTTTTAATTTATTCAGACCTTTGTTCAACAAGTGAAGGTCAAGAAACTCTACTGTACTTCAATAATCCATATGAAAGAGTTTAGACTTATCAAACTTTCTGAGTTTAATTTAAACATAGATTGAAAATCTGAGTTTCAACAAAACATAGTCTATTTAAGAACATATCTGTTATACAGCTACAACTTAGAAAATGTGACCTGGAAGTTTTACAGCAAGTTTATTTGTGAAAATTCTAAATCTGAAACTTTTGAAAATGTTGTATCGTACTCTTGAAGCACAGACCTAATACCCGGGAAGGCAAGGACAGTTGAGGGGATTACAGGAGAGAACATTGTTCCTTGGAGAAGGATTCATGATCAACACACTTTTAAAGCATGTGAGAGATAATTAGGTCCTTCCGAAGATGAAAAATTGGGTTTGGAGAAATGCAATAAAACCTGAAATAGTTGTAATGTTTAATAAACTAATGAGACATCACCTTTATTTTTATGATTCACCAAGAGTTTGGATTTAAAGCACTATCTTAAGGTCTTGAATCCCAAACCATATTTTTTTCTGAACTGATTAATACCTTCTCTGGAGATAGGTAATACTTTAGACTGATGAATACCAAAACCTCTCTAATTATTCAACAGTTATCTAAGAATAGATGTTATAAAGTATAAAAATGCTTCAAAACTTACAACTTTATTGTCAATAACTTGTTTCAGGCCATAATCATCAGAAAAACAGAAAAGATCAACATATCAGATTATTATTTGAGAAACTTCTCTGTAGAAACTTCTATCATTCCCAGGAATATGATGCACAGAGAAATTTGCTGTATGAGCTCTTTAAAATACACTTGTGTTTGGAGAGTGGAAACAAGATTGATAGAAAGAAAGTATGAAATAAAAGGTAAAATACACAGAACAAAAAATGTGACTGTATAAGGAAAATTTTAGAATGATGAGATCTATTATAATTTACAAATTAATTTTGAAGGAAGTAATTGAATTTCTAACACTGTAAAACTGAATCAGAGGCAGTGGGGAAAAGTATATATACACACTCAGATTCAAGCATGAGAGACTCAAGTGATGAAAAAATCATTTGTATTTTGAGGTTAAAATACTCATGAACATATCAAGGACTTAGAAATATGCAAGAGAAACACAACTGGAATAAGTGCTGGTGAGATCAGCCTTTGTCAGTGTGGATGTAATCTGGACTGGAGTTTAATAAAGAAGAAGTACTTCTAAGCAAAAACCTTCCTTTCTAAGGTATGATTATAGGATTTCAGGCTCTTATGTATATTTCTTCCCTACAGTTATTCTTCCCAAGCTTACTAGAAGTGTGCAAGACAGCACTGCATGTGATGAAAGCAGTAGGAGACTGAAGAAACTGTTTCTAAAGTATTTATGTAGTGGAAATTTCATGAAACCTGTAGAAAGAAAATGAGATGTTCTGTTAAGCCAATTCCTCTTCTGCCTTGATTGAGAATATTTATTCAAGTTTGTATCTCCTGCATGAAAATGAAGGGTTAAAGTTGAAAACAAATCTGGTCTTGTGGCTTTTTGCTAAGAAAAGGAGAAATCATTATACATTTGTGTCGTGGTCTGGTCCAGTGGTGAAGGTGCCACGACCTTCCTCGCTAGAAGTGTCTTTAAAAAGACACCCGGATCGAAGAAGGTATGGGCACGCTCAGGCACAGTGATCAGATCTTTGTGCACCCTTAGGTGCAGAGTGATCAGCCTTTTAGGTGCACTATGAAGTGCAGTGATTTGCTCTTTGTGAGGCTGTCTGAGCAGCAGAGCTGCGTTTGTCACCCCAGGTGACGCAGGAGTAAAAGCAGCAAGATGGGATCTTTCTGATCTCCAGGAAAGCTTCTTTATTCCATGAGGTCTGGAGAGAAAAGGAGACAAATGTTCCCAGGGGAGAGGGATTGTATAGGGTAGCCAGGGGCGAGGTTTCACAACTTGGCTAATGGGGAGAGGAATTGGGAAAGGGACCAATCAGGGGAAGGATCCAAAAAGAACCAATCAGGAGAGGTAAAAACCAGGAACAAGGGGAATAACCAATGGGGTGTGAAACATTAACATAGAACTACAAAGGATCATGGGTTGAAGTATTTTTTTCTCACCTTGAGCCACAAGGAAAACTCTCAAAGGGACTTCTCAAAGGAGACTCCCTGTGAACTGAGGCAGCCTAGGGGCTGCACATGGGTTGAAGCACTTTTGCTCACTGTGAGCTAAGGAAGTCTCCCAAGGGGACTTCCTAAAGGGCAGTCACTACAAATTGAGGCAGTCTAGGGGCTGCCCGCTTTCCAGGAGAGTAATTAGTCTCCTGTGGATGGTCCAGGGTCCATCCACTTATTTGTTGTACACGAAAAGTATTAAATAAGATGGCAAGAATACGACTAAACAAGCATATTGAAGGAAAAACACTAAGAAGAAAAATAGCAAGAGATGTTAGATCATTCTCCCAAAGGTTTTCTACTCCTATCAAAGTGGAAGATCAGAGAATAAGATAGATAAAATATTACAGGATAGAATAGGGAATTAAAGTATAAAAGTTAAAAATAGCCAAAGTACTATATGAAAGCTTTTAAGATATGTATAAAGAATACTGAAATATGCTGACTGTCTGTGCTTTGTCTACCATGTATCCATTTTCCTGCAAGATACTAAACTCAGAAAATGGAGTTTTGAATATGAATGAGAAGCCAATGGGTCGTCAGATCTGAGGGGTTTTGCTGCAGAAAAGCTGAGTGGGGTACAGAGGTTCGTTCTTTAAGTAGAGTTGTACTTGGAGAAGTGACTATCTGAAGTACTTACAATTTCCCATTTCTGCAGTTAAATAGTACTTCACAATTGTTAATACTTTTAGTATCAGAACATCTTGGAGAACTTGTACAGAAATCTTGTTATACATATATTAAGACAGAGGTGAAAAGGAAAAGAAAATATTTAACCACTCTAAGAAAAGTTTATTTTGGGACTCAGGATGCTATTTATAGATCACTGAATTTTTATCAAATTCCTGTGACAGGTTGACCTAAAGCCTTTTGCCTACTTTTAGCAGTACAAATGTTGATTGCCTAAAGCTAGTTACTCTAAAATTGTCCTGCAGTGAATAGAGAGAAGTCATTTACAAAGGACACTACCTGTCTTACTAACTCAGGTAAGTAACACAGGTGGGATGAATCAGCCTGTGACAATCTATAAAAAGAACCTAAAATATCCATGTGTGATTTTAATGGCTAAGTTTCATATATGTAGAAAATTATTCAGTTTCTTGAGCAGAGGTATCTGGTACCATTTTTAAATACCTGAGGGCATGCAAGGCCTCTTGCAGACACAGCACAGGATCACAGGATGCCATTTGGAACCAACAGCCAAAGCTGACAAATGCTGCACTAACAAGGGCATCATCTGTAGATGGAAAGGTGTTGAATTCACCTGAGGCAGCTGGAGGGCTGGGCCAGGACAATCCTCTTTCTGCCCAGACTGGGCTACCACAAGACTGTGAAGTCCCATTATTTATAGGTCTAATGAAAGAGAAGCAAGAGAGAGAGGGACCCCAAATGAGTCAATGAATAAAACCATGTAATGGATTCGGTATTGGGGATTAAAACCTGAGATCCCTCCTGGCTGTTCAGGCATCCCAGCCCTGGCTCTGGGAAGGACTGCTTGAACTATCCACACTCTCAGGTACAACTCTAAATTCTCCTGCAGTACATCACTACTAGGCCTCTCACTCTTTTATGTGGGTCAGCATAAGTGCTGAACAGGATTTGGTATTGAGGCTCTGTAGGTGTGTATTCCACTTTTCCAGGAACACACAAAAATCTGGAGAGCATGGCTCACACACCACATGCCTGCTTTGAGTCTGAATTCTAATAAGAGTTCATGAATTATGTAGGCAACACAATGAGAACATTTGAAATGGTGTTTGCATCTGCTATGAGACTTTCAAATTTAATGGATTTTTAAGTAATTAGCATGAACTATTTACCACACTGAGTTATACTGTAGGAGTAGCAGAATATAAAAATAAATATGATAATAATATGCATAAAATGCTCATTTCTTGCAGCCTTATATTTTATTTTAAAAAGGCAGCACTTAAACAGACTATCCAAATTGACAGGAAGAGTATGAAATAATGTCTTTCCTCTGTTCTTTTTTTTTTTTTTTTTAAAGAAATGTTTTGCTATTTACACGATGACAGAGTAGTTTTACAGTATTTTTGATGTGGCATAAGGCAGCACATCCATAATCTAGCTTGTCACAGCCATTTTAATACACATGGTATATGCTTAGTTAATCTAGGATGTCCAATGAATGACCCATTTTTTGTATTTTCTGGTGGGGACCCCACAGCCCTGCAGTTAAGGAACAAGGGGGGAATCAAAATTGTCTGATCTTCGCGCCTCCATGTGCCATTAACTGGGTTAAAAGGACTATTTTCTGTATGGAGACAGGCCTAGCAAAAAAACACTATCTAGAATTTAAAGTGCATTTCAAATAAGAAATAATATGTAAATATTTTTTTAATTATGAAGATGATAAGTTATTAGGCAGAACTGGAACACTGGTAAGTTCTCCTCTTCTTGTAATAAGTGATTCTTTAAAAATGTCTCTTTCTTATGATGGGCAGTGAAGTCTATATAATAAATGACCAAATATATGATGAATCTACCCAAGCCAAGTGGAGATTCCATTACTGTCTAATGATGGGCACTTGTCACAGCAATGCCTTTCAAGGCAAAGGCAGGGAAAGACATCTGGAAAGTGAAAGGTCTTCGTTCCAGTTTGACTTTCTACCCATCAGATTAAGATAAGTAACTGAGTTACTTATAGAGACATATAGAATAAAAGGTAACATATTTGAGAGGAATCTAATATATGGGGATCTAGACCCTTTCTTATTTTTTCAATTTAGACTAGGGAGTTTCTATATGAACAATAAAAGCATAAATCAGTTCCATCTGAACCCACTGTATTGCTTTTTTCCTCTGAAGATTGACACTCACAATTTCAACAGGAAAATGATGAACCATGATGTGGTGTCTCATTATCTGCTCTTAGGGCACCTGATTGCAGAATGAGGGAAAACTCACTGGGGAGAAGGCTGCCCCTCTCCAGGGAATGCCATTTCCAAAGCAAATGTGCTAACCTATTCTCCACGGCAGCAGAACCACCAAGTTGTAAAATGGAAACCATGTTCCCTAATTAGAATTAGTCAAAATATGATGGTAATGATAATGATGATGATCATGATGACCACAGAGTCTGTGTAACAATTTAAATGATGCTTCATCAGTTAGGGATGTTGTTAAGCTTTCACATTTTCTCAAAATCTTTCAGAAGAATTAAGGAAAATTCATTAATTACAGAAGTAGACAGGAAAGATTTCTGTAAAATTGTCCAGTTCTTAGATAAATTTGAATAAATTCATGGAGAAAAATAAGCATTTATTCTAACAGTTTTGATTCAAAAATTATCAATATAAATAAAAATATAAATCAGACCTTCAAAATGTGCAAATCTTCATTATGAATTCCAGTCTTCATGCTTAAAAAGATTATGTAGTAAAGAACGGCCTTATGGCAGTTGAAGAAGAGTAGTAGAAATTCCAGAAGACTTAGAAGAATTGTTCCCATCATATCTGAAGATAAATTCTGTTCCCATTGGTATCCAGTGCTCTACAGCTTCTAATAAAATGTGGTCAAACATACAATTCAAGGCAGTTTGGCACACAGGTTTCCAGTTTCGTGATGTTTATGACTTAAAATGTTTCTTTTTTTCTCCTTGGGCCAGCAGGAATCATACAATGGAAAATGTCCTGGCCCCAGAGGGCTAAATGCTTTGCACTCTTTCACAAGGACTTCCTCTGAGGGACACTGGCAGTGACACTGGTGGGATCCTGGAGGAATTATTTTCAGCTGCCTTTCTTGAGCTGTAAAGGTGGAGCTGCTCTGTTATAGCACTTTTTGTGTAGAGAATACAAAATGCCAGTGATATATTTGTCAGGATGTCACAGAATCCTTAAAATGAAGATCTATCTTCCGTATTCTCTCAAGTGCTAAGGAGATCCTTAATAACTTTATCTTCCATGGAAAAATAAATAATATGCCTGAAAATAATACAAAAATAATTTACTTGTCAAGGTCAAATATCTTGGTTTAAGAAGTAAATATAAAATAAGGCATAGTAGTAAGGATATCTATTCCAGATATTGTTTTCTATGGTATTGTATTCTTAATTTGATTGTGCTTTAGAAGTATATCCTCTTTCAAGAGGCAAGAATATCCCTAATTGCCTACCTAGCAAACTTGGCTTTGTATATCCAAGATAGGCCATCTGGGAGGCCTGAAATGACTTTTAAAACCATTTTTGGATTTTAACATATTTTAATTTGTCAGCAAAAGAGTTTGTGTCTTACACTGAAATGTGAGTGTTGGAGAAAGAAAAAATGGTATTAAATTACTCCAACATCTGAAAGATATATCATCATAACAAAGCCAAAGGAAATGAGTGGTTAAGGGAACAACTCCAGCCATTATATCATCTCTACCACAGCAGGTTTTTGCCCCAGGCAAGCAGCAAACACCCCAAGCAGACTGTTTTGCAGGATGCTGCAACTGCAGCAAGGTCAGGTGCAGGTTGTATGTCACTGTCTTGGCACTTCAAGATATTTCCAGCCAGTGACAATTAATTCAGACTCTTTCAGACTATATTTACAGCTGCAAATGAAACAAGCCAGGGACAACACTGGCATGTTACATTTTAACCAAGATCACGTAAATTGTTCTGGTTGTCTGCATCTGAAGGTTGTTGTATATGACATGGGAGGATAGGGAGTGTGGAATCAGGGAGAGGGATCTTTCCTCTGCTCTGCAACACGTCCTCCCTTCCTGCAATCTGTTCCCTTCTATAAAGGGATTTAATCAACAGGCACACATTGTTTTTCTTCTTTATGAACCTATCTTCTCAGAGATCAGCTGACTCACAACCACAGAATATATTAATTAGCTAAAATCAACCTTTCCTCACCACAAGAGGTTACAGAGCAGAGCTTGACACTTTTTTGTTTGTAAACAAAATTGCAACATCTGTCTTGTCACTTTGACTGGGGTTTTTGACTAATTCTTTTTCTTGATTACTACCATAGTTGCAGTCTGGTGACTTTTTGACCCATGAGAAAAAGACAAAGTGTCACAGTAGAGTTTAAATAGATCCCAAGCTGAGGATTTGATTGATCTACTCTGAGTAGTTATTCCATTTATTAATGTATTCTGTTGAGCTGAAACTCTGAAAGCTGTGGATCCTAAATTAATTCAGATGGAATACAAGACATGATTAAAACTGTGACAAGGGGTACAGCAGAAAGAAGGTAGCAGCTGAACCTCCCCTTGACAGGTCTGTGCATATCAGATGCTGAATGTGGGATTTTTTCTCAAGGAATATTCTGAGCTGTTTATTGTTTTGGGTTTTTTTTTCCACCTTCACATGTTCATTAAAGAAATGGCACGGTGAGGAAGAACATGATCCAATACATAAAGTTTTCTTCAAAAGCGTGGGACTGTGGCAGTACCATCAGTTTTGGCCTGGAAAAAAAAAAAAAAGGATGAATCTAAGAAAATCCCTTTCCACTACAGTGAAAAAGGTTGGAATACTACTAGAAGTCAGAATGCTACTCCTAGTATAGATCTCTTAATTTCTTATTTTGAATCTGTCCTACCAGTTTTTTGCATTGCTTCTCTAATAGACTCAAAAATAGTTACAAGTGCTCAGAGAAGTAATAAACTGATACTGTGGGGAGCCTACTTGGCTTATCTCTTCTCTTGCTACCTACTGTTTGGTACCAAGGGGTCAGCTCTCCTGATAGCTGCTCACGTCTACTGCTAGATTTCAAGCAAACAGTCCCTGGCTACCTCTTCAGCTTGGGAAAAGATCTTAATTAACAAAGACACTTTGTTGTTCTCCTTTATATCCCATCTTAAAACTTTCCTTTGTCACGTTGGCAGCGATGATGCCGAGTGCAGTCTCTGGGGCACAGGAGATAATTTCCCTCAGTGATTAACACAGCCTGCATTCACTTGATTTTTGATGAAAAGCTTTGAAACCACCTATTTTCTGAAAGTTTATTTAAGTGTAACTGATGATTCTTTAGATTTCTTTCATACACAAGCTGTTCTTGTTTCTTTCAGAAACAGTCATTGTTTTAGGACTCTGGCTTTGGCACTCATATGGATGTTGAAAAAGTTACCAAGTTTCTAAGCCTTTGGTATGGGTTCACAGTGTTTGGAAGAAGCAGTCAGCTTGAATGGAGACTCCTAGATTTACCAGCCTAAAGGTCAGGTCCCAAATTTATCAAATGTTACACAAGAAGCATATATTATACATTTAAATCAAGCACTGCCACTGGGCTTGGTCTTCATTCCTCTGGAGAAATCTGTTAATTCTGCTAATTAATGAGTGTTAAAGTTCTGTGCCTGGTTCCTAGAACCTCTTATGGTTCTAGGAAACTGTGGTTCAACCTTGTATGGGCCAACTTTTAGCTCACTGCAGTAATTCATGCTTATGAGGTAAGGAGCAAGATGGTGGTTATTGCCTTCTCTCTGCCCTTGCAAATTTGCTGTGCTAACCTCATTATGAAATTACAAAAAATTCTTGACCCCTTTGATATGCCTGATTATCAGCATGGTAACCATGATAGTCACTCAGTAGTTGTAACATTGGAATTTTAAATCTCATTTAACCCATTTGAATAAACTTAATGGGTTTAATTATGGGAGTCCATAATTAGATAGCATGTTAAAAAAAAAAGACGTTTCCTTCAACTCCTTGCAATGCATACATTTTTTAGAGACATCTTTTCTCAGGTATCAGAGTGCAAAGTTGCTAAAGTGGGTGCCTTTCTGTGAAATCCTGGATTTTCATTATACCATTTACTCTAAGAGCATACCTTGAAAAGAGAAAAAAATGATGTGAAGATTCAATATCAGCTGCTGTAAGATTAAATAAAACAGCTGCTATGAAAGAAAACCCCTAAACCTACACTGCCAGAGCAGAAGGGGTCAAACAATAATATACCCATCGTCTCCTGTCAAAGTAAATCACACTAACAGGTTGCTATGGCACAGGCGTTATGAGATACTTGATAGCAATATTTTTAAGATGTGAAATCTATATTATCTAACAATAAAGGAGGCATGGAGAGAAGTGTTTATCTCAGGTTATGAACATGCATCTAGGAGAAGGCAGATGACACATATTGCCTAGCATGTGACTTTAATTTCCTGCGATCAAAGTTAGGTCTGTATTTTTCTCCTCAAATTCTCTGATAAAAAACTCTGCTTGATAATATTGTCTGCTTTAATCCATAAATTTCGCAAATACTTTTTACTAGTTCCTACAACTCTCATGGTAGCCCAGGGATGGTCTGCATGGGTCCTGCTGAAGCTGAGCTACCAACTGGACACCATTGAAGAGACAACAGCAGCCCAGTCAGTGCAATCATGGTTTCCACAAATTCAGTGATGGGTCATGAAAAGTTCCTTCTCTGTTCTCCCTAACCTGTTCCATGTGACAGATATTCTCTGAAGATGTGAACCAATCAGGCCCCATAAGTCACAGAGGGACCAACTTCATCTCTGATCCATGAAAGATGTTTGAGTAAGGGGAGGAAAATTGTTATCTCCTTTCCTCTTCATTCTCTAGTAATTTGGCCTTGTGAGGCCAAGCTCAGGAGACAAAATACTTTTATTCTGTGTGTAGTGAGTGGTGAAGGTAGTGGAATAAGGATAGAAAAAATTATTACTTTCAGGATTAGATTCAGTACCTTTGTGTTTTGCTTCTGGGTAATGTTTCTGACTGACTAATTTGCCAGGGGGCCAGGATGGTGTTTCCTTGCTGGGTAAGGCACAATTTTGGCTTATACTTCCTGCTCTATACAAACCTTACTAGCCTTTAAACCAACAAGTTGGTTTAGTCATTGGTTTCCTCTCTCTTTTGTTTCTACATACTGAGCACCATCAGAATCTGTTCTGGTCTTTAGGCAATGATCTACCACAAATAATTATGAAAATCTTTTATTACTCTGCTGCCAATTACCCAACTTAGAACATCTTATAAGGAAGACATTGGGAGGGAGAAATGACACACAGGGAATAGAATTGATTAAATATGCTGAAACATAATGTCAGCATTAGACCAGGACCATTTCATTATTGTGACAGCTTTTTTTTTTTTTTTTTTTTTTGGAATTTAAGAATATACTGATAGTAAACAGGCAGTGAGTTTGTATGCACAGTCAGATTTTCTAATCATTAAATTATTCTTTTTAGATTTTGCTCTCTTTTTTTTTTTTCTCTCACACTTTTCCATTTTCACATCATATTTTTCACTGCTCTTCTAGAACTTCACAAAAGCTTCTGAGATCTCCATTCTCCCATTCCACACCTCTTGGAATCTGCACGTCTGAGCAGAACCAGAGTTTGCATTGCCAAAAGAGCAGACATAGAAATGAAACACTTCTGATTTCTCTCACCCAGAATTTTTTAGCTAGAGTCCATCTGCTCACCAGTGCCTATTTAGGAATGCACAACACCTTTTCCTTTTTCAATAGCAGCCAAACTGAACAAGAGTGGGTGGAAATATTAAAATGACACATTTGAACCAAACTGTAACTTTTTATTAAATGAGAGGAGGGAAAAAAGGAACATGTCTCATTTATAGATTCTGAGCTGTAGCTGAAAAGGCAAAACCTATCTGCCAAAATAGTCATGGCTATATTTTCAGTAGTAAATAGAATTTTGCATAGAAATTTGCAAAAAAGGCTCCTTTGAGTAAATAGCTCATTTTGACTGTAGTACATTGCTTGAAAAAAGGATCTTTAATGACAAAAATAATTTTTACAGGAATTGCAGATTTCTGCTTAAAGATGGAGGGTATGATTTGGTTTTGCTGAAGGCTAGAAAAGAGATACTTTTAAAACTTAATTTTCAAATTATTGACTTAAAATTATTGCATGTGATGTTTCACCCAAATAAAAAAATGTGAATGCAAAATTTGGCACTGATTATGAAATGGCAGTTAGAAGCAGTAGTCAATGGGCTTGAATTTCAAATGTTCACAGCTTGAAGAAAGGAAATATTACTTAATTTCCCATTTCTTTCACCAGTCCATTATATCACAGAATTCAAGCACTTCCCCACCTTCTGTAGTGAAAACTTTACTCCTCTTACCTGGAATAATATGATGGGCATTACACAAAGCAACTGCTAGACATGTTAATTTACTGTTGCTTTCACCTGAGATTGCAAGGTCTACTGTCACATTACCCTGCTTTTAAAGGCATACCTATGTTCTCCTGCTGCCAGGGCTGTGCTTCTCATAAGAGGTACAAACCATAAGCCTTGTACACCTGTGGTCATAAAAAATCTCATTCAATCAACTACTTACATCCTTCAGCTATTACTATGAATGTCACAATAAAACTCTTACTGCTCTGAATATTTTCTGAGGTCCAAGGAAGAAAAATAAATTTTTTACCCATCACCTGAAATGTGGTGTCTTCAAGTTATCATTAGCTACACACCTGAAGATCAACGTCCCCCCACATCATTAATTTTTTGGTGATGTCGGTTGAAGATCAACAGTGATAGAAAAGTGAACTAAATAAACATATGTAGTACTGTAACAATGATTAATACCAACAGCAGCTTTGAATACCTACAACCACTTCAGATGAGACTGTTAATTTGACTATTTTTGCAATTTCATCTTGAAAGTTGCATCTGAAAGATCCATGTAGCTTGTCCGTAGGCATCATAATATGATGCAGGAGGTTGAAAATAAATAAAATTGCTTCCTCCAGTGATTTCTTCCATGAGAAATGTTGTGTACATCCTCATATAATGAAACATTAAGTAAGGAATCTGTGTCTGGAATTTGAATTTGAAAGCACCTAGAAAAAGATCTCAGATTCTAAAGAAGAATGCAGAGGTTTATTAGTAAAGATAATCAATCTTTACATGTACGTATTTGTTTTGGATGCAGAAATTTGTGGTATTAGGCACTTGTGTATAGCTAGGAAGTTCTATTTGTATAATTGATTTCCACACCTGAAACAGTCACTCTTATCTGTTCTTATAGAGTGAGCATTCAGGTCACCCTGCCATGATTCTGGTTGTGCTTATTTCCCTCCACTTGCCAGAGGAGAAGACCAGCTTGACTGGTCATCAGATGGTGAAGTCTGCCAGCTCTCAAAGGAAAAGCGGTGGAGGTCAACTCCACCTACAATGCTCTGAGTTTGCTAAGACATAAAATGGTCTTTTTTAGCCAGTTTGTTTGTCTAGAAACATATCTTTTCTTTGACATGTAAACAGCAAGTTGGTCCACCTAATATACGCCAAAATTTGACCTCATTGTTTAATAGTTGTAGTTCTTCAAGTGTCATTTATCCACTGACTCACCAGATATGTATGCAATACATTCCTATGGCTGTGTAATGTATCCTTTTTCCTCCACTCAAAGCTTGATTTTATAGCAAAAAAAAAAAAAAAACAAAAAAAAACCCCAAAAAAACCCCCCCAAACCCCCCCCAAAAAACCCACCAAAAACCCACCAAAAAAGAAAAGAATTGCATTTTATTCAGTGGGCTTCAGACACCCTAAAGGACCCTGAAAAAGACATTTTTCTTATTAAATACACAATCCCTGCAGTTCCAGCATTATGTAAATAGACAGTAGAATCGTTTGTTTTGAACTGCCCTTTGTTCCATTGTAACCACTCTTTTTATTTGCTCTTCTGCATCAAATGCCAGGTGACAACTCCCTGACATACTTCACATTAGTAACTAAATGATAAACAATGGAAGCTAAATCATCTCCAGTCATTCATTGTCTACAGTAACCCTTGGAATAGGATGTGTTGCATAAGTTGCTCTTTCTGAAAGTGTCGGGCTGCCATTCTTCTGGGAGGCAGGACATAGTCCAAGTAATTCATACGCCTCTTGAACTCAGTGAGTGGATGGGGATTTTTTTTCTATATATGAAATGATATGTTATCATAGCACCCTTACAGAAAGGCTTGGATAGAAACTCTTAACTCTTACTACGAGTGTTATACTTGGCTGCTGCTGTACCTGGCACTGAGTCCCAAACCCACCATAGCGTGTTGGGTCAGAGGTGCAGATGTGCATCTCTACACTTTGTTGCTAAAGATTTCTGTATAAAGGATTTCTGGCACCTTGTCTTGCAGATGTGGCACCTCAATCATTCTCCTTGAATCATGAGCTGACTTCTAGAGTAGACTTGCTGGAAAATCTGTCTAAGCGCTGCACGAGGTTTTTCAAATCGTAATATCTCAGAGCCATGGAGTGACAGACCTTGAAAAGCCTACAATTTTGAGCAGGAATTCCTGTTGCCTTGGAAATGCAGGGAAACTGTTGAAGCCAAAAATAAGTCTGATGATATCAGAGACAGGGTTGGTGTGCCTGTTAAGAACTTGGAGTAATAAGGAAATTTAACATTTATACCACATGTTCATTTACAGGTGAGATATGTCAAGATTACTATTATTGCTAACTCCATTTTCCAGAAGAGAATATTAAGCCTCCAAAGTTGAGACTTAAAGTGAGTCTTTGGAGTACACACAAATCCCTGCATAGGCAAATTAAGACCATACTTGAAAAATTTATCCTCTGAAACATTCAATAAACTGTAACATTATATATCAGCAAATCAAAAGAAAGAAAAGTGCAACATAAGTAGATTTAAATATCAGTACTTACCAGATGAAGCAAGGATTTCTGAACTTGAGTAAAGCCTTGTGTTTGACCTCCCAGAGAAAAAAAACAGTGTAGTATGAGTGAGAAAAAAACCCAAATTATCTATATGTGCATTTAGGGCTTGATGCTTTCTCTGTATTTAACAAAGAAACAAAAAAAAAACAAAGAGCATTGTGCAAGGTGGCTGGTTTCTCTGGCTGGCCAAGGCCAGACACATGAAGAGGTATATCTAAGTACATTTGAAACGTTCAGGGACAAGAATGGGACAAGACACAGACAAGCTCAAACATCTCCTGTGTCTTCTATCTGGTAGTTTGATTTCTGTGTACTGTCTCTGGCAGGTCCCTTATCTTGATAACAGGAGAATGAAGCAAAATTACATGTACTGTGGCACACCTTCACAGATGTGTTTAGAAGCAGGCCATGAGATCTCAGCACTTCTACCACTCCTTGATTTCTTGCCTGTCACTTTTGGTATGATTAACCTCAATTTAGACACCTAAAACTTAGAGGTCTAAATCTCAGCTAGGCATGCCATGCTGCCCCTGCAATCACTGGGGAAAAAATAGCTCCAATGTGCAAGTCAGCTGAAGCTAGGAGATGTGTCGACAAAAGGTAAAATTAACTATCCTATGGAGGATCCTATTTCTCTTCAGTGACTATAAAAGGGTTTAAGAATGACTTGTTGAAATTCACTTCCCATATGTACTTCTGAAATTAATTGTGATGAATCCTGCTGCTTAAGCTTTTTTAATCCTGCCCTGACACCTCAGCTGGATAAATTCTGGGATCAGTGTTTACCAAAGGTACAGAGGTTATAGCAGCTGTGGTCCCAGGAAGTATGCCTCAAATTTTAAGGACCAGCAGGTTCTTCAGAGCCCTACCTCACCTCTGATTTCCTTTCTGTCATTCTGCTGTAGCTTCTTGGTGGTGCAAATTCCATGATCTCAAGATCAGGAGGCCACAAACTACAAATGAAGATAGGATGGTTCTGAAACAGCTTTGGTCTACTAGACCAAATTACCCTGCAGCTAGTGTTTTCAGAGATAGGATAGGGAACTTATTTCTGTTTCTTCATTTGGAAGAAATGGTTGAATCAGAACCTGCTGTTATCCTCTACCAGATGACAGTATCTTCTTAAAAACTTTTCTCTTTAGTAAAATAATCTACATGAAAACAGGCCTTCTGTTTCCTAGTTTAGTATTTTGTCCTATAACTAACTGATGTCAGGTGAATAAGTGACAGCCATGCCTCACTGTCTACTCACAGCCAATGTGTTTTCAAATTGCTTTAGTAGTAAAACATCCACAGACAGACAGGAAAGTTTTAAACTGCATAAATAAAAATGTAGAGTTCAAAATTTCAATTACATCAAAATAATACAAATATATTTTGGCAAATAAAATTTAGAAAAAACCCTTATCAAAACAAACAAACAAAAACCCAAAAAACCCCAACAAAAACCTTAACCAACCAACCAAAAAAACCCCAAAAAACTCCAAAAAACCCTAAAAAACGCCCAACCCCACAAAACTCAATTAGTTTCTCATTGTATTGTTCCAATTTTCCTTTTACCTTTTCTAATGTTGATTTTTCTTCAAGAAAAGAAATTACATTTTAAGAAGAAAAACTTAACAAACTTTCATTAAAAATGTCAAAATGAAATGTTATGACATTATGAAAATGAAACTTTTAATTGAGAACAGATGTAAGTATAATATTTTTACTTTTAAAATTGCCCTTTTTTTTGCAAAATTATTCACCTGAGTTGATAATCCTTTATACAGAGAAATTTCTATTAATAGAAAAAATTGTCACTCAATTCTACAAGAATGTTTTCTAGAGAATAGGTGTAGGCCCTATCTTTCTTTTCCACTAGTTTGTCCTTCCTAGTTCAGATGTTTCCCCACTTATCTCAGTGCTTTCTGCAAATCCCAGTCTTATCTGCCTGAGTTATCCATCTGTCTGGAGTGTTGATGTTTAACTCAGATGATACAATACTTGGCAATATTGTACTTAAAAATGGGTGTAGCACTCCCCCTCATTTCATTTATAGCTGGCTTTTTTGGAAATATGGAGAACATTGCCAGCTCATTGAGACAGTACAGTTAAAAAATATTCAGCCAATGAAGAAGTTCAAGTTATGTGAAATTACAGCACTGAGAATTTTGCCCACCATTTCTGCTGAGAAGTCAGTTTCTGAAATAAATATGGTCCTTCCCACAGTTGTCTGTATAATGAAAATGTTGCTATTCTACTGGCACTCATTTGCAAATATTCTTCTTTTCTAACAGTCAGCATTTAGAAGGCTGGGGCCAAAATTTTGTGTAGAGCATTTCTTGGAATAATGCACTCTTCTTTCAATTCCCTGGGTGTTGAAGAATTCTGTGTGGAGGATGACATTTTGTTTTTCTCAATAGCTAACAGATTTTTATTCACATATTATTCCTGTGAACTTTCAGTTCCTTTTCCTTATGGAATGAGCTGCCACTCACATTTTTAAATGACTCATTCTCTCCTTGGGTGAAATGGTCTATTTCTTACACTGCCTGTTGCAAGATACAGCTTCTTTCTTTTAGCTACATGCCATCTAATCTTTGCAAAATTCTCAGATGCCTGTTTTTCTCTTAGTAAGAATATTCATTACATTTTCCCCAATAAAATATTTTTGCTCTATCCCAGGGATATTGTAAGTGACTTTAAACTTAGCTGTAGATCTGGAGATGCTATGGCTATGTATCCAGTTGCAAGAAAATCATCAGACAATTTTGATTCTCCAGTAAAATAGTTTGTAGTCAGTAGAGGTTTTGAATTGCTACTTTCCTTTTGTGAATGTTATACATTATTCATGTAGTAAATATCTGCAAAATGAAATAAAGTAGCTGCCCAGACTGTTTACACAATCCACCTCCTCTTCCTGGACTACTCTGGTACATTTGCAAGAAGACAGTGCTTGTGATTGATATTTCCAACTTTTGTTCTCTACGCAGCAAATTTTGGTACAGACACTATACCAATACCAATATATTTATAATAACAAATGGGTTCACTTTGAAGTCATGTGGAACAGTTTCAGTGTTTTTTAAACAGTCAGGAGTTATGCAGCTATAAGGTGGCTTAACAGTATGTAATGTTAACAAAAGATAGAAGTTCATCTTAATCATTACATTTGTATGATGATAACATCAATAGAAGGAAAAATTAATGGGAATCAGGATAAAATGAGATAAGGCACATGATTAAATGGAAGGTGATTTGATACAACCAGTGCAGCTTTACAAGGGCAAGTCCTGCCTGACTTTTAGAGGCCTGATGGAATCTGGGTGGGGCCAGAACGTTGTTAGCTCCACAAGGGTGTGTCACCTCCTGAGGGCTGCCAGCAGCCTCAGAAAATGGCTTATAAAAATAGTGAGATGGAATGATCAGAGGTGTTTGAAAAGTAGAAGGTTTTAATAAGGACGAAAATAACAAACTATACAAAACAAAAGTGAAATAAGCTGTGCAAAGTGCAGGGAGAATCCTTACCCCTGCTATCACACCCCAAATATGCCCCCAGAGTCTCTGTGCTCTCCTTTAAGTATGTAATGATCTAGGTGGGGTTTTTAGCATCCTGCCCAACAGAAATAGCTACAGGTCTTGAGGTACAGCTCAAGGATCCAACAGGTGCCTTCATCCTGGCACAAGGCCAGTTATGGTGAGAAGAGCATCGAAGTTTCTGATTCTTTGCCTTATAAGTGAAACAAAGAATGAAACCCAAATCCTTTCCTAATATGGGAACTCCTTCTAGAGTGGGTGTGCATTGCTACAGTGGCCTTCTAGGATGGAGTGACTCCATCAGTGGACAAGGCAAGGCTTACAGGCGTCATTTATCTGGACTTCTGTAAAGCCTTTTGACACAATTCCCCACAGCATCCTTCTCTCTCAAATGAAAAGACACATATTTGATTGGTGGACTGTTTAGTGGATAAGGCAGTGGACGGACAGTCACATCCAGAGGGTGGTGGTGAAGTGCTCAGAGTCCCAATGGGCATCAGTGACAAATGGTGTCCCTTGGGGGTCTGTACTGGGACCAGTGATATTAAATTAATATCCTCATTAATGACACAGGTAAAGGGACCAAATGCACACTCAGTAAATTCACAGGTGACACAAAGCTGAGGGGTGCTGATGTCACACCTGAAGGATAGGATGCCATCCAGAGGGACCTGGACAAATTCAAGCAGTGGTACCATGGGAATTTCATGAGGTTCCAACAAGACCAAGGACAAGGTGCTGCACCTGGCTTGGGGCAACCCCCAGTATCAGCACAGGCTGGGGATGACCAGACCAAGAGCAGCCCTGCCCAGAAGGACTTGGGGATGCTGTAGGTGAGAAGCTGGACATGACTCAGGCATGAGCACTCCCAGCCCAGAGAGCCAAATGTGTCCTGGGCTGCACCCAAAGCCCTGTGGGCCAGCAGGGCACGGAGGGGATTCTGCTCCTCTGCTCTGCCCTGGTGAGACTCCACCTGCAGTGGTGCATTCAGCCCTGGGGTGTCCAGCACAGGAAGGACATGGACCTGTTGGAGCAAGTCCAGAAGATTAGAGGGATGGAGCACATTTACTATGAGAAAAGACTGAGAGAATTGGGATTGTGCTGCCTTGGAGAAGAGAAGGCTTCAGGGTGACCTAATTTTGGCTTTTCAGTGCCAGAAGGAGCCTACAGGAAGGATGGAGAGAGACTATTTACAAGGGTCTGGAGTGGTAGGACAAGTGGGAATGGAGTCAAACTGAAGGAGACCAACTTTATATTAGATATTAGGAAGAAATTTTATATTGTGAGGATGGTGAGGCATCCAAACAGTTGCCCAGAGAAGCTGTGGATGTCCCATCCCTGGAAATGTTAAAGGCCAGGTTGGATGGGGCTCTGAGCAACCTTGTCTAGTGGAAGGTGTCTGTGCCCACAGCAGTGAGACTGGAACAATCATTTAGGTCCCTTCCAACCCAAGCCAACCTGTGATTCTATGAAATGTAAGGACTGTTGAAAACTTAGTCTGTCCAAGGTGGAATTTCACCTTATACATTCACAGGATAGGGTCGATATTATTGTCCTCCCTTCAAAAAACGAGCTTTTAGAGAACATTCAGACATTTCTCTCAAGCACTGTTCTTTCAGAAAAACAATTATTTCCTCTGGGCATCACACTTATTTGTTGTGTTTGTAGGCAGTGAGGGGCCAGGACAAAGGAAAGGCTGCCTTTCTCATCATCAGTCCTAGTTATAACTCAAATTAGTTTTTAAGAAGTGCTTTCTAGTCCAGTCCCAACCAAACATCCAGGTAGGAGGGCTCCCTGGGGTGTGGGTGCTGCTGCACCAATGTATAGGCAAAATGAAAATTGAAAAAAATGCTGTATTGTAAAAGGAATATTACAGCATGTCCTGGTTTAGGGAAGAGAAGATCTTGTATATCTTGCCAGCCCAATAAAACAATAATTATTTTATCTAAGCTGTAGAATGTTATGGCAGGATATCTGCATAACTGTACTGTATGCTATGATTATATTGATTTTCAGTTATTTACAGGCAGAATACATTATTCTCAAGACAGAAGACTTGGGGACATTTGAGACCCCTATAGTTAGGCAACATCTTAAGTGCTCCTGGTATCTGAAATTTTAGACTCAGGTGCTTATATCCATTTGTAGTTCTAATGCTTTATCTATGTGAATCCTGCTGCCATGACCTCAGATTTTGGCAGGACATAATGACCTGATTTCAGCTGAGTAAAACATTGGGAATCAACAAATACAAGGAGTTCGCCAAGACTGTGGAGAAGTGCAGCAGCACTAGCAAAACAAATACAGCAGAAATAGCTGAAATAAACAATAGAGGCAGGCTGTTGGACATGCTACACCTAAAGGGCTTCAGATTTGGATTCTCCAGTTGTCAACATCAGGTGTATTTCTTTTGCAGCCTTACTCAAAAGACACTGGGGACGTGGAGACTATAGATGACTTGTTAGGACTGGGTCAATGGAAATAAATCACCTGCAGTCAACAAGAAGCTCAGGCTTGAAATCTTCACTGAATTAATATTTCTTTTGGAGGTAATACCAATCCCTGGTGTGCCTATCATTAATGTGAGAGGTATAACTAATCCCACTCATTCCAAAAAGTGTATTTTTGAAGTTTTTGTAATTGTACTACCTTCTGTGGGACTACGCACCTGCTTAAGATGAAACACATGCTTCTGTGCTTCGCTGAATATGAGCTTTGGATTTAGTAAAAGCTTAAAGACTGACAATAATAATAACAATAAAACTGCTATAATTAAGACAGTGACACTAAGATGGTTACTGCTGTGGCTACACTGAGCCATATATATGGTAACATACAGCACAGTAACAGTAATTACACACTTCGCTAGTTTTTATTGTAATGTATGCTATAGTGCAACCTAATTTCCATCCTGTGCATATTAACCCAAGATACATTTAGAGTGTTTACTACCTGGGTCGTTTGAACAGGAATGGGGATTATGTGTTTAATGTGCATGTAGAATAAAAATAACATTTGCATTACTTATATGGAACCAGGAGTTATAACGAAACCTTCCACTTCCTAACCACAGGACTTTTGAATATTTACTTATTAAAACAGCCTGCTTTGAGACTGTATTCAAGCAAAGTTTTCACTTTACAACCTTACAGCCTTGAGTTCCTAAAATATTGCTTTTGTTGTCAGACCCCCTTCAGGCAAGAGCTCATTATGTTCAAAGTCTAATCAATGTATATAATTGGAAGGCAAACAATGCTGAGCTACAGCATTGTCAAATTAAACCCAATTTTGAATACTGTAACTAGTTAAGTACTTGAGTGCTTCAGCAATTTATGTTATATCCAAGCAACTTGGCTGCATTTAAAAGAACATCGTTGCTGCAACCCCCTTTTCCATCTGTGGGGTTTATAACTCAGCTGTTTTAATGTGCTTTGGGCTGAGCAAAGGTGGTATACAAGCTCTCGAGCCAGATGCTGTAATTCTCCCTCCTTTAAGCCCTGCAAAATTAAAAAGCTGTGGGTTGGGCTGCTTTTTGAGAAGTTTTTCCTTATAGAATAGGAATGGATAATTTTGGCCGGTTTGGGATGTTTCATTCATACCCATCAAATACAAAAGTGCATTCATTTTTCACACTAAGGTTGTGCAACTCAGCAGTCCTACTTGGTAACTGGTGCAAAAATTAAGGTGATAAAACATATAAACCAAGACCTTTGCTGATACCAGTGGTGGTAGCTGAGTTTGCAGCTCCATTGTACTACTTGTTGGCTACAAAAAAACCCACTTGACCATCTTATTTTTTTTCAGTCTCCTGTTTCTGATTTCCCAAACTGTTAATTTCTTTATTTTATATGAATCTGTGGGCTTGTGCCAGATATTTATGGCCTTGCTTTTGTTCTCAAACCTCTTCTCATTTGTGTTTATTGATTAGAAACCATGAATCAGACATTCCCAATTAGGACCAGAGTATTTTTGTATGTGCAAATCTGATGACTAAAAAATTTTTTTCTGGGATTAATGGTCAATTATGTTCTCTCCTCTCAGTCATCTGAGAGGCTGATAGTCCCAGTAAACTCAACAAATAAATTTTTGATATAGACAGAATTTGAGGTTAAAAGAGATCATGTGATCTTCTAGTATTATTTCCAACTCTGTAAATTCTAACCATACGTACTTTAATTTTCAAGAACATCACTGAAAAAGGCAGATGTCTCTCTCCCTCTTCACTTCTTTTCAGACTGTTTCTTTCTGGGCACTATTAAGAGTCACACTCTTGTGGACTTTTATTTATTTACTTACTTTTGAACACCTTCTGATTGGTTCATTATAACTAATGGAGTAGTTCCTACACACATATTTACATGCAGTTAATGTGCATCACGCCATCTGGAACTAATGATCTTGTAGAGACAACTTACTTGCTAATAAATCACTTTCAGCTATACTTACGCAGGCTTAGAAGCAATGGTTTTGGGGTTTTTTTTTGCTTATCAACAACAAAAAATTTTTTAACTGTTTGCCAATTTTCCTATATCTTTCAAATCTGTATTAGGGTTCAATTTTGCCACTCTTACCCATACAAAGAAGATCTAACTATAGCAGTAACACCACTGACATCACTGAACTTGTGGGATAGAGAGAAAATTCTTCACTTAGTTTGTGATTCTACGTTTGAATCCATGCAATTATTTAGGTTTATACAAGAAAGATGTTTTCCTCACTTTGGCACAAAATAATATATACCCATTTAAATATGTTTAATCTTAAACATGAGAAGAACTAATGCTGTTATGAATAATCACATTCTTAAAGTATCTTAGTAGATTATGTATTCAGGTATATCTGTTAAAATTTTCAAGCAAAATTTTGATTTGGGGCTTATGCTACTAAATAAAATGGCAATTTACCCTCTTTTTTCTCTTCCTTTTTATTTCTTCACCTCATAAAGCTGGTAACAATCTCAATGCATTTTTTCCAAGATTTTAAAGGAAATATCTGGTTTAATTCTGGATTGCCCTTCATGACAACATCTTCATCTTTTCTGTGTAGAAACACATCTTTCTGTGCTTGGAGTTTATGGTCCCAGAGATGACTGATCTAGGTGGGGGGTTGAGAACTATGTGGTCTCTGTGAAGCAGAACTAATTAGCACAAATATGGAATTGTACTGAGGCTTTCAGGACCCAAAAGGACAGCCTTGTAGGCTGCTGCCAGCTGCCATGAAGTCATTCATGTTCAAGGAGTCTTTAACAAGGTGCAGCACCACACGAGGTAAACACATGTGATCTGCTGAATTTGTGATAGTAACACCAAAAGTTTTCAAACTAATTTTTTAATGTTTTTGTGTCAGTGTGGTACAGACAAGTGTTCAGGCCGCAGGGAGGTGTCTGTGTTTCTGACTTTGTCCTGGCTTAATGTTAAACTCGCTGCACAGAAGTGAAACTATTTGGGAGTGACATGAGTGACAAGGAGATGTGGGAAGTGAAAAAGTTGGTCATGGAATGGAAAAAGGAAAAATCAGGTGTGATATTAATGTGTTCAATGCTTCCTGAGAAGCAGCCCTGCCCCTAATCACTGGGGGACAATAAAGCAAACCTGTACCACACAAGTCAAATATGCTTCAGTGACCACAACTGGGAAAGGGGGAGGCTTTTCCTGGATGGCTGGAAAACTCTGGATGGAAATCTCCAATCACAGAATTATCTTCCCATATAAAACAGGTACATAAGGGCCAATAGACCTAATGTAGATTGTGGTATAGTGGTAATAGACTTATATTGACAGCAAATTTGGTCATCAAGTTTCCAAAATTTAGGGACGAAGTAAGCCTAACACAGGGGTGTCTGAAGTTTCAACCCCACCTCTGTGTTTCTTTCTCTGATGTATCTGACACCTTACTCATTCTCAGTATGTTGTATTTTCCCTGTGTAGACCAATTCTGTACCCTTTCTTCATGCTCTCTTGCATTCTTAGCCTGGTTTCTCCTGTGGAATTAACTAATCATATTTCCCTTTTGCTAAGAGTAAGGGCTTGTTCTCTGAGACTGCAATCTTGTAATTAAAGAAAGCTTACAATGCCAGTGTCAATCACACAGCTCTGAAAGTGGATAGCAGTGACCTCAGCTATGTTCCATTATGCAGCACCTTTCAGACTATGATCGGGAAAGTAATGCTTTAGGGACATGGATCTGACTAGCCTGTAACTAAGGATTTAAATGGTGCTCAGACTTCTGCTCCTGACCCATTCTTTTCTGTGCTTTACAAGATATTATCCACATATGAAGAATGTATGAAAGACTACATTTTTCTATTTTTGCTCAAAACATGCTGTGCTAAAAATGCCCTTATAGGATCTAAATAGAAAGGAATCATAGAATGGTTTGGGCTGAAAAGGATCTTTAAAGGTCATCTAGTTCAAACCCCTTGCAATGAGAAAGAACATCTTCAACCAGATCAGGCTGCTCAGAGCCCCATCCAGCCTGACCTTGAATATTTCCAGGGATGGGACATGCACCACATCTCCGTGGAATATGTTCCACCATAATACCAAAAAAACCCCTTGCTTATATCTGATTTTATATCTAATTTAATTCTATCCCCTTCCAGTTTAAAACCATTACCCCTTTTTCTATTGCATCAGGGTCTACTAAAAAGTTTGTCCCCATCTTTCTTATAAGTCCCTCTAAAGTACAGAAGAGTTGCAAAAAGGTCTCCCCAGAGCCTTCTCTTCTCCAGCCCCAGCTCTCTCAGCCTGACTCCACAGGAGAAATGCTCCAGCCCTGTGACCATTTTCATATCCTGTCCGGAGTCTCTCTAGCAGATCCACATTACCCTTGTGTTGGGGATGCCAGAGCAGGATGCAGTTCTCCAGGTGGGGTCTCACGAATGCAGAGAAGGGGAGAACTACATTTCCTGGGACCTGCTGGCCACACTTCTTTTGATGCAGCCCAGGACAAATTTGGCTTTCTGAAGTATGATTGCACGTTGCCAGGTCATGTCCAGCTCTTCCTCCACCAGCACCCCTAAGTCTTTCTCTGCAGGGCTGCTCTCAATCTGCTCATCTCTACAAGTGCAACAAATTTTAAAAATCATGTTATATGTTACAGTTATGGTCTTCAGCCCTGTGATTTAGAAGACTAATATCAAAAAGACTAATATCAAAATAGTCATTCTATAGAGTTTTCTAGAAAAACTAAAACAAAAAGACAAACCAAATAATATCAGAAAGTATTTCAACCTGCCTTTTCCCTTCCTTCCATTCTAGATAAAAAGAAGTGCAAGAAGACATAACTTTCTTGTGCTGTCTTTCAATGTAACAGGTACTTCTCACCCACCTCAGTGTGAATGTTGTCCTCAGAAATGTTCATTTTGACTTCCAAATTATAAAAGTCATGGTTAAGGAAATACTATTTATCAATGCATCCTTCCACTACTACACTTTTAGCACACATGTACAGAGTGATTTGAGCCTGGTGTAAAGATGACTACGGTAGGTGGATCCCAGGCTGGTAAATCTGCATAAAAGGGTGGGAATTTGTTAGGCTGGGGGTGAGGACAATCTAGATGCATTAGTATAGTGCTTATGTGAAGCCTTGTTCTGTGTTTTTGTGTTATGTTTCTGGGCTGTCTGCTGTGGGACAGGCTCCAGTTGCAATGTTAATGTGATCTAGGGTCTCTCTGAGAGTCTTAAATCCTTTCTCCATAACATACACTATTTGAAAAGATTGCTTGTGAACATTTTATTTTCTGAATGGTATCAATTTCTTACCAGCCATGTTAATTATGTAATTTGATCTATCACTTCAGTTCTCTCCAAACACAATATAAGTGTAAGTGGAGACATGGTTTTCTAAAGGAAGAGACATGAAATTAGTTTCCTTTTTTGAAAATCATGTAAAGACAGGATCCAAATGCCTTACATAGGTAGCTAACCTAGATGGGTTAGCTACCTATGGGTACCTACTGGGTTTCCTTTTAGAGGTCCTCAGAGGTACTTATCTTCCCCATTAACTGTATTGGAAGCCAGAGTATTTGTTTTAGTAATAAAAGGTATATTATTCTCCTATTAGCCATAGAGAATACAACCCATGAACATTTTGACTTTTCTATTTGGCACAAAACATTATTTGGGTCACAGCTTAGATTTTTGACCATATGGTAAAGATGATGTCTATGTTTCCTCTTAGTTTATGCTGCATCTTTAGATTTTCAGATGATTACTCTTGCTTCTAGGTTAAATCCATAAAATATGTTTTAATGTTCTTGAAATCATTGAATTCCAAACAATCCAGGGTACCATTTGGCAGGAGTAGAAATTTCAATACTATGGCATAAGATATCAACACAAAAAATCAAAGTCTAGCTGAAATAATTCTATATTTAACCACTGTTTGAAGAAATGTGCTAAATGCTTTTTGGTAAATATCAACTAATTATGTAATGAAAATCATTATATTTATGACATTTTTTAATGGTAAAGTAAGAATGGTTTAAACTAGGTGGAGCAGAGGATTAATACCTAAAATTACCTCAATCTACCAGAAAATTGGTTCAAAATTGACAAAATGTGATTCAACAAAACTCTTACATGCAACCTTGTTAAATCAATTGCACACATAGAAAATAAAGATTAGCCAACTAGGCAACATCACTGCAAAAAGCAGTGGAGGTAAAATGGACAAAAAACTGAACATAACATCCACAAGTTGCTGATAAAAGGGCAAATCACCTTCAGCAACATAGGAAAAATAATATTGAAGAAAGACAACCAGGTAATTATTGCTCACTATCCTGTGCTAGGGGAGGAAGCATCTAGGGCACTATCCCCATTTCAAGAAGATGAAGATAAATTTGAGTGAATGCAAAGGAGGCATACAAGGATGATTAGAGGCTGGAAAATATCACCTCTGAGGAAATGTTCTAAATAATTAGATTTACTTATTCTAGAAGAGAGAGAACGGGGTTAAGAGAAAGGGAGGAAGTCTGCAAGAGGGGCATGTGGGAGCTGTGGTAAAATATGCAAAAGGTTGGAGTTATCTGTTGTTCTCAGAGTCTACTGGGTATGTGATACAAAAACTAATTTCCTTAATTCTTGAGGGAGTGAGACCAAAAAAATTCTGTTTGTTATATACTAGGAATTTATTCATTTTAATGTTTTAATTTTTTTTAAATTACTAATTTAAATTTTTCTTAGTTTTTGATAATTTAAATAATTTTGTTGCCCTTCCCTTCCCTTCCCTTCCCTTCCCTTCCCTTCCCTTCCCTTCCCTTCCCTT